>JAADXF010000040.1:0-63675 GCA_023337575.1 Pythium chondricola
ACGCCCCAGGGGCAGAAACTCGCACGGGTCATTGGGTAGCAGGTTCTTCGGGGAGCCCTGGAGAAGCACGTAGATGGGACCGTCCCATTGACCGCCGACCTCCTCAGGGCATTCGAGCCGAATCAAACGGCCGCGCGGCTTGGAGTCGAGCGATACGTCGCGGCGCGGGTTGACGCGGGGCTGGTCCGGCCAGTAAGCAACAGCACGTACCATCACATAAAAAAAATCTGCGGCAGCACTGGCTGCTTCTTCTCGGTCTTCTTGCTTGCGTGGCAGAACAGCGACTGCCTGGCAGCCACTGTTCTCCACAGTTCGGAAACATCAGGTTCCTTCAGGTGGTCCACACCACTTTCAGGAACCTTCCACGTTTAAAGCGGTCAAATTCTCGTTCTTCATTTTTTACCCCTTTTGGGCTATTTCGTTTCGAAAAATGCCTATTTTGGGAAAACCCCTGTAAATGTGTACATAAACGAGCCGACTTTGGAAAACTTGCCAACTTTGAGTGGCGAATCGTGGCTTCCACTCATCGAAACCTGACGATTACATCGCCAATCTTCTTCTTTTATCGTTTAGAATGGGGTTGGTTCAACTCCGATAACTCTTGCTGCATTCCGCGTTTAAATTTTTTTCTATACAGGTGCTTTCCGACCTGGTTGAGTCAGAGACTGGAATATTTAATAAAAAAGAATAACACAGAGGTTGTGTTCATATTACTGTATGAACTTATGAATTGCATATGTTTCAAATATGAAGGTCATAAGTTTATACAGTGATGGTCGGATTCCCGCATGATTTTAGACCCGTTTAGACCGACAAAAACACCAGATCTGGATCACCAACGGCAACGTGGAAGACGACGTCTTCTACGTTGCCGTCTTCAAGACGTCGACAGCCAAGCAACGCAGTCTAGCGCGGTGGATAGTGAGTGCCGCCCGAAAGGAGGACGCCTGGTCGGAGCAGAGGGCTACTTCGAGGAAGATGTTCGCGCACTGTTGCGCTCCGTGCGAACGTCCCGCGTGCAACATCGCAGTAAGTATTGTGGCTTCCCCAAAGAAATGATTTAACGTTAGTCATTTATGCTCAGTGCATACAAACGCAGGGTTCCTAAAAATTTAGGAACCCGGTTGGGAAGCTATAGTTGCAATTTCCAAAACTTCGAAATCTGGTGTCCAAAATTCCTGCGGGAATCCGTCGAATAATTCTGGTGATTGTGTCCATGTATCGAATATCACGTAATACAGTCACCATAGCCCACAAAATGAGCAATATACTGATTCTAAGCAGTACTGGGTGAGGTACCCTTACCCTCACTGAGGGTAGGTGCGCCGCGGTAGGGATTGCTCCTGGCCCCCCTCATATGTTGTGACACAACTGGCCAAGCTCGAGCAAGATTTAGTCAACATATGTGCATAGAAGGTACAATAAATGGACGCCATTGGTTCCGCTGCGGAACTTCCGCAATATGAATACAACGTCTGTGTCTGATTCCATGTCGAAGTTGAGCAATGTCGCATCTGGCTTCCACCTGCACATGATGTGCAGATGGAAGCCCCACATGTGCCACATGTGGGGGGGGGGGTAGCTCGCTCCTCTGCCTTCTCCTCTCTTTCGTCGCACTCACTCGTTTAAAAACGATCTGAGCGACGAGTGAATCCAGGGACGCCATGATCTACTACGACTCGGGGAACCTATGGGCGATCCTCTGTCGCTGGCAAGGATCCGCCGTGTCCGGGCCAGCGCCTCTGCGTGCACTGTGCATGGCGCTGTTTGCTGCGACGGTCGCTACCGCCAACTACTGCCATCCCTTTGTGATCCCGACGCGTGAGAGCACGGCGTTTGTGGACACGCTCACCGTGTTCAACACCTTCATCGGCCTCACAGTCTCCTTCCGCCTGAACTCGGCCTTCGAGCAATGGCGCTCCGGCGTTGTCGCCACCAGTTCACTCTCCGAGGCGGCGCGAGGTATCGTCTCGTCCGGCTGCGCATACGTGAGTGCTACGCTTCCACCAAGTGACACACACAGCCCCACTGAGTCTGGCGGCGATGAAGCTGATCACGATGAAAAGAACCAAGGGATCTCTCGCGACACGCTCGAGAAGTTTACGTTCTTCACCGAACTTCGACGCCTCGTGTTTCTGTACATCGCCATTGTGTTCCACGACTGTCGCGGACGTGACGGAATCGACAAGATGAAGGAAGCCGCGGTGCTGACCGATTCCGAGTACGATGAACTCTACGCATGTGGTTCAGAGCGGCCCAAGCGCATCACCGACAACGAGTCGTTCACCTCTGTGGCTCAGCAAACGCCTCACAAACTACGCGCTACAATTGTTGAACTGTGGCTCAAGCGCCTCGTCGAAGTGGCGTCGCGTCGAGGTCATCTCAGCCCAGGGAATGCCAGCATGCTTCAGACGAAGATCGCACAGCTGCCATTGCTGTACACCACTGTGTACAACATCGCGAATGTGCCGATCCCGTTCAACTACATGCAGTATCTCCAGTATCTCCTCGTCACGTACATGATGCTGTACACGTTCGTGATCATTCCACGCTCCGAGTTGTACACTCCGTTGTGGGTGTTTGGCTGGGGCCTGTTCCTCTTCACTGCCGACCAAGTCGCGATGGAGATCGAGAACCCGTTCGGACTCGACGCGAACGACATTGATCTCGAAGCACGACTGCTTAATATCGAAGAAGAGCTCACTGTTCTCGTGCGCAGCCAGTACTATTTCGTCTCGGGCGGCAAGGTACTTCCAGTGATGTACACGCAACGCGGGCACTCGACAGCACCATGGAGCCAGACCCAGACGCCTCATTCCGCAGCTCCCCACAGCCACCAGGCACCATCAAGCGGCAACCACATCCTGCCTTCCTACTCAGCGAAGGAGTCGTTCTCTTTTCACCAGGGTCGCACCGAGAGCCAGCACACCCATGGCAGCCTGTTCACTCATGACTCGCTGCCGGAGATCAATGAGTTCACCGCGCTCATCAGCTCTGCGTCGGGATCGGTGCATTCGCGCTACGGCTCGAGCCACTCGCTCCGCGCACCGGAGGTGTAGAGACCGACGGTGGTAGAAGCTTTGTGGATGTCGTGAAGGTTTGCGTGCCGTGAAGGTTTGCGTGCGACAAGAGCGCCAAAGCTGTTGAGATGTGTAGCCATCTGGTAGATACCGTTGCCTGATAACGAAATTTGAGTCCATGTTTTTCAGCCGTTAACCGGTAACATTTCTGATTCTGATACTTTCCAGAGTGATGGTCGAATTGTCTGGTGGTGACTCGAAAAAGCAACGAGGGAAACCATGGACATCACGGACGCCTTCGATGAGATCTCGGGCTGGGAGGAGCAACTGATTGCCGAGGGAGAAGATCTCGGATACACACATGGTCATCGCCTTGGTGTGGAGGAAGGCAGGGAGCTTGGGTGAGCTGGAATCGCTCGGATACAATGATAAACACGGATGGAGGCTTACTGACAATTGTACTGTGGGTATGCAGTGTGATCAAAGGGATGGAGATTGGCAGTGAGATCGGGTTTTACCACGGCTGCTACTTTGCATGGAGGCATATCATCGATGGTGGCAACTCGTCGGTTCAGATCAGGTAGGTACTTACGGAGGATTGCCGTCGACTTCGGCTGTCGAGTTCTTAGTTAACGCGATTCTGTGAAAAATAACAGCGATCGCGCGGCCAAATCCATCGAGTCGTTCGGCGCTTTGCTGGCGTCGTTTGAATTGAAGGTACGCGCTGCACTCTAGGAGTGACTACGCTTGCGTATTCTCACGCTTGATGATTGCACAGAACATCGTTGACGACGATATCCTTCACAAGCTGCTCGCGATTCGCGCAAAATTCAAGGTGATCTCGGCGTTGATAGGCATCAAGAGCGCGCTAGTGTTCAATCCGGATGATGTGCACGCCCACAAGAATATGTCGTTCTGAAGGTCATGGGGTGATCGTACGCCAAGACGAGCTTGCAGCAATTAATTGCTGTCGCGACCTTTTCATCCGAGCGCTTGGAGCCAAGCACGATTGAGGGGATCATCGACATTCGCGATCGAAGTTCACGGTTGAAAGGCTGCACACGTCAGCACTTCAAGAGTAGTGTCCAATGCTGACCACCGCCGAGTACTGTGTATGACCACACCAATGTTCGGTAGCCTTCTAGACTTTGTTCTGATTGGCTAAACTAAATTGCACTGCACTTATTATTGGCCGAAATAAAATTATTGTGGCGACGCGGGAAAGAAATTGTGGCGCACTTCCTGGAGAGGGCCCAATTTGTTTCGACGAAGTGAGGATGGCCACCTCAACGTCGCTCGCAGAGTTGCGGCTCTCGGGGCGCAAGATCAAAGAGCGCTTTTACACGCCCGTGGAGGCGCCAGAGGATGCCGAGGACGATCTTCATTTCCTGTGCCGCTGCGGCAAGATCCGTGTCCAAAACATCAAGCATGGCTACACCAACCTCAAGCAGCACGTGCTGCTCAAGCACCCAGAGTGGCTGATCGAGTGTGTGGACGAGCTCCAGACGACGCCGCCTATCTCGCCCAAGCCGCGGTCCAATTCCGTGGGCAGCAGCGCTGCGGCAACGACCAAGTCTACCCGCGCAACCAAGACGACTCGGGACGATTTTTCCATTAATGTGGGCAGCAGAAAGAAGCGAAAGACCAGCGTGGCAACCGAAGACTCTTCAATGACTAGTGAGGCAGGAAGCACACCGCCAGCTTCCACGATGGCTCGGCGCACGCGGTCTGGGTCCACGAATGCAGCAAATGTCAGTCCGACGCCGCCTGCATCCACAGTTACGACATCCGCTCCAGCAATTGAAGAAGCAGCGGTGCCGACGCCGGCGGTCAAGAAACGGTCCGACTACATCTCGTGGGATGACTACTTTATGAGCGTGGCGTTCTTGAGCGCGATGCGCTCGAAAGGTGCGTGCAATTTCTATTTATCTATCTGTATTGTGACTGCATTTGCAATAATGGGCTCACAATTATTATTGTGCCATACATTGCCAACAGATCCATCCACTCAAGTTGGCGCATGGTATGATACGCATACGCACACCACTTAAATGCATTCACAAACCTACCATCCATGACCTGATGTAAATCTGTGATGCAGCATCGTGAACAGCGAGAAGAAGATTGTCGGCATCGGTTACAATGGGTTCCCAAATGGCTGCAGCGATGAGACGCTGCCCTGGGCCCGTGAGAGCGCCAGCGGTGACCCGCTCGAGACCAAGTACCCGGTACGCCTGAGGCTACAGTATTACTACAGTACTACAGTACAGTACTGCTTTGTGTATCGAGTGTGGCTCATGCTCCCTGGTGTGGCCTCCTATAGTTTGTCTGCCACGCCGAGATGAACGCCATCCTGAACAAGAACGCATCCGACCTCAAAGACTGCACGGTATGGATGGATGGGGGGATGGAGGGATGGCCGTGGTGGTCACTAATAAGTGTAAATTGTGCGATCCACACTCATGACCAATCGTCTTACTTCACGCAGATCTACGTGGCGCTGTTCCCGTGCAACGAGTGCGCCAAGCTCATCATCCAGTGCGGTGTCAGGCACATCGTCTACCTCTCGGACAAGTACCACGACGAGTATGTTCATCTACTGCTTTCGTATTAGGTCATTGCCTCACTGTATCACTGACGGACGCACTGGTGCTACTATACCATACTACTAAACAGCTGGAAGATGGTCGCGTCACGACGCATGCTCGACATGGCGGGCGTCACGTACCGCCAGCACCACGTCGATCGCAGCCAAGTGGTCATCGACTTTTCCGTGATCAACTAAATCACGCCAAAAGGATACATACCGGGGGCGGGACGGGCGGTATTATCACCATATTACTACTACATCTCATACAAACAAAAGGGTTGGCCGCCCTCCCTCCCTCTATCTATGTTTACGCGCTCTTCCAGGCGTTCACGACCTCTGCCGAGATGCTGTTGGCGCCAAAATCGAAATCGTTGGCGCCGACCTCGAGCACCTTGACGCCGAATGACTCGTCGATCAGAGTAATGTAGGTGGCCGGCGCATCCATCGGTCGCTTGCCCCACGAGTCGTGGCCCGTGCTGGCGTCGTACTTGTAGTAGTGCGTCGCGACGACGGACAGGTCCTTCTCGATCACCTCGGCGATGTTGAACTCGCCGCAGCCGCCGCGCGTGCCCATGCCACGGCAGTTGCAGCCGTACTGGTTGGAGCGCACGACCTGGCCGTTGAGTGCCCACACCGCCGGCATGTCCGGCGCACCACCGCGGGGCATTTGCACCTTGGTGATGAAGATCTTTTTGCCGCCAGCCCAGCCGAGGTGCGCCGTGCCGTCTTTGTCGTAGTAGCCCTTGCACTCGGCGCCCTCGCCACACTTCTTGTCCTGGAAAATGTTGACCTCGGCGCCGGTCTTTTCGTCCGCGTAGACGGTGAACTTGCCTGGTGCCGTGGCGGAGCCCAGTTCACCGGCGAATGACACGGCACTCTGGGCGGTCCCGCGGCCATCGGCGGTGGCGAAACTCTGCGGCGCCGACTTGCCGCTGTAGTCGATGTTGCGGTTGTTGAGGAAGACGAGGTTGGAGGCAGCGCCTCCCTTCTCGTAGGACGACACCTTGGTCCACGCGCCGCTCGCGCCGTCAAAGATGGCGATGTTGTGGATGGTCATGGGTCCGCGGAAGACGAACGTGAGGTCGTCATCGAGTGGCGACACGGGGCTGTACATCGAGTGCGGCGTCTTGGCGCACGTGCCGACGTCCGTGACCATTTGGTAGATGCCTGGGCCGCCAGCGTCTTCGCCGCGGTAGGTGAACGACGCCTTGACCGAGCCAGCGTTGGTGGCCACGCCGCCGCCGTTCGCCGGTGCTGGTGCTGGGTCGTTGGGGGCGACGGTGGCCGGTCCGTCATCATCGTCGGTGGCAGGGGCCGGCGTGACGGGTGCAGCTGGCTTGGCGGCGGGCGGCGCCGGCGTCACGACAGGTTGAACGGACGGAGAGTTTGTTGGCGCCGCCGGTTTGTCGGCGCCGCCAGTCTTGGCGGGCGTTGGCGCGGGCGTGTGGTCGGCCTCACAGAGCTTGACCTTCTTGGCGTCGGCGACGCAGAGGCCGGCCACGGCGGCGAGTAGCAGCGCGCGGAAGAGCTTCATCCTGTACAGAGCGGTGCTTCCAGTAATGTACCTGCGAGGAAGGAGCAATAAAGGGGAATGGAGCTGAGGAAGCGGAAGGGAAGGGATGCCATCCTGTCCGCGTCGGTTGTCGGTTGTTGGTGTTGGTGTCATTGCCGGATGTTGCTGTGGTCGACGGAAAAGACAGGATAGTGGGTTAGGGCAACGCACAGCAGAAGGGTTCAAGGCTGATCCAGCTGGTGAAAATGCCGACTATCTCGCTGAGATACAAGAGCCACTCGCCCAAACGCCAGTGTGGACATGACCATCTGGGGGATCGAATTTAGACGCCAGTTGAGTCTGTTCGATGCGACGCACGGGTCGCAGTGCGGGCCGCACTGCCACAGTGACTGCGGCGCAGTGATGCATGCACCTCTTGCATAGCACACCCAGAATGTAGCGCATGGACTTCCACGATTGCTTGAAGGGGGCGCACGCAACATGCCAATGGATGTCGTGGAGCATTGCGAATCCCTTTGACCGAAGTCTTCTGGAACTTGTGCAAAGTGTCGACGACAGCTGGATCTTGAGCACAACGCGACGAACGCTGCGTGTGCAGAGCCGGGCTGATGCAACCTTGCGTGAACGAGAGATGTAAGAAACCGGTACATGTACCGGTTCTGATTTGGACGATGCCGGTAAATCAGTACGTGTAACATGTATCCATCGACATGCACAACACCATTACGTTTGAGGAGCTCCTGCTTCTTGGCTTTTCGAGTTTGGTAGAGTAAATCACCTTGTTTTTTTCTTCTCCGCAGGCATCTCGATCGAGAGCGTTGGGCTTGGATGCCAGAATCCACAACCGTCGCTCTCTACACGATGACACCCGCGCCGTGGCTTCAGCCGACGATTCGCTCCATCGCGACCTGGAAATCCTGGAGGTCTTCGACATTGAGCAACTGGCACTGCAAGCGGCTCTGCAGCACACCCAGGAAGACGCGAATGCCGAGTGGGATCGCCTTGTCGTTGAAGTCAAACTCGTTCGAGTGGAGAGCACGGGTCTTGTCTGGGTCCACGTCTTCCTTCGTGCCAAGGAAGAAGAAGCAGCCCTTGCGTTCACGCAAAAAGTAGGAAAAGTCCTCGGACGCCATCAGTGGCAATCCGTCTTCGCTCACAAACAGACCAGTGTCGATGGCCACCTGCTGCACGAGGCGCGTCTCCTCATAGTGGTTCACGACTGGTGGGTAGCTCTCCTTGAACGTCACTTGCGCCGTCGCTCCGACCGCGATACAAGTCGAGTGGACGATCTGCTCCATGCGTTGCTTGATCTTCTCCGCGACCGCCAGATCGAAATTACGGATGGTACCCGCCATGTGCACCTTGCCAGGGATCACGTTGTTCGTGTTGCCACCGCGAAACTGCGTCACCGACACCACCGCGCTATCGTTTGGTGACAGCGATCGACTGACGATGGACTGCAAGGCCTGGACCACCATCGCGCCAGCGAGAATCGGGTCCACACAGTTTTGTGGGGCGGAGCCGTGGCCACCGACACCGGTGATGTCGATCCAGAACTCGACTTCGTGGGCCATCACTGGACCAGGACGCACGTGGATACTATACAGCGGGAACGGCGCATTGTGGAGCCCGTACACTTCGTCCACATCTTCGAGGACGCCTTCTTGAATCATCTTCTCAGCGCCGCCAGGTCCTTCCTCCGCTGGCTGGAAGATAAAGCGAACGAACGTGTCGCGAGGCAGCAGATGCGACTGCCGAACAACCAGCGCTAGCAGACCGAGAACCATCACCATGTGGCCGTCGTGGCCGCACATGTGCGCAGCGGAAGTCGTCGAGTTGCTGCTGTCGTCGTTGTCGTCCGCTTCACCAGAAGAGTTCAATGCGGCGCCGGTCAGATCGACGGTCAAGTCCATTTCTTCGTCGCGTGGCTCGGATTCATCAATCTCAATCGGCGCAGTGCCCACAAGATCGTCGCCAGCGTCCGTGGACGGCAGCACGACCGACCCGGCCTCGTCGGCCTTCACCGGAGTGGTCGTCACGGCTGACGTTGATGTCTTCCTCTTCTTACGCTTGCGTACATCTTTCGACTGCTTCTTCATCGTCGAGCAGTAGGGCAGGTGGTCATTGAGCTCTTCAATGGGCAACGCGTCCATGTCGGCACGGAATGCCACGACGGGCAGCTTGCGCTTGTCGTTCGGCGCGATGGTAGCATTCTCGTAGCACACATCCACCACGAGCCCTGTCGTCGCCATTGTACGGATGTTCTTGCCTGGAATCTTGAGCGAGGCCTCACAGAATCGACGAATAAACGCCTGCGTGCGGAACTCTTGGTAGCCCGTCTCTGGGTACCGGTGGAATGCACGGCGGATATCACGCAGCATGCGCGCATACCCCAGCCAGTCGACTTGACTTGGCAGTGGCTTCTCTGGATCCACCGTGGTTCCTTCCAGATCGATCGCCGTCGCGCCTTCCGCGGCCGCGATCGCCGCCGCCTCGGCGAGATCATCGGCCTTGGCTGCTGCTTCACGCTGAGGCTTGCTCTGCACAAAGTTCTTCATGAATGGAGTCACCTTGCCGCCCAGCACGTTCAGTCCCTGCTTCCACGGGTCGTCCTGTGGGTAGAGACTCTTACTGGAGGTTAGGCCTGCCGGTAACACACCGGCGGCGATCGCTCCGCCCTGTGTGCCGAGCGTGCCGACGCCACCGCCGACGTACACGGAGCCAAGGTGCTCATGGCTGATGCGCGTGCTCTTGCCGCGCAGCCGCTGGTCGCGGATCTCCTCCGGGGTGTCATAGTAGCGCTGAAGGAAGTCGTCCTTCTTGAGCAGCAGCTTGCGGATCGCGGCCTCGCTCACGCCGTACTTGTCGGCGAGCTGGCGCTTGGAGATCTTGGAGTTCTCCGAGAGCTGGATGATCTCGACGCGCTGCTTGTCGTTCAGACGCTTGCCCGCGCCTTGCTTCATCTTGGTCTTGCCATCGGGCGTCGTGGTCACGTCCGCCATGTTCAAGCTCCTCCTTTCGCAAAGTGCGCGGCTTCCCCCCGCCACGAAAGGAAATCCGTACTTTGTTGAATGGATATGGTAATTGTTTCCCGCGATATAATGACTACTTGGTTTTGTGCCATTCGTGGTGATGGGACAGCCGTGTGGCACCGCACGTAAATTTTAGATCGATCATCGACCACCTCATGACCAGCGAACACCAAATAATGGCGACCACGGCGCCGCTGGATGCCAAGCCCGGCAAGGGCGAGTGGAACGGCGAGGACGTGCTCTCGGTGAAGCAGTTTGGCGTCGCCAGCGCGCTGCGCGTGATGCGCGTCGCCGACGAGATGAAGGCCATCGTCAAGAGCGCCGGCTGCACAGATCTGCTCAAGGGCAAGGTACTTGATTCAACGCTGTCTCCTGCATGAAGCTGCAGCTTTGATATCTCACACCGCGCGGCTGTATTGTAGCTGCTGGCCAACATTTTCTACGAGCCGTCGACGCGAACGAGCTGCTCGTTCCAGTCGGCGATGCAGCGCCTCGGCGGCATGGTCGTGTCCGTCAATGAGAGCTCGTCGAGCGTCAAGAAGGGCGAGACGCTCTCGGACACGATCCAATGCATGGCCTGCTACGCGGACGTGATCGTGCTGCGCCACCCGGTCAAGGGCAGCGCGGCGATCGCGGCGGCGGCCACCGATAAGCCCGTGCTCAACGCCGGCGACGGCATCGGTGAGCACCCAACCCAGGCGCTGCTGGACTTGTACACGATCTACAACGAGCTCGGCACGAGCGACTTGAAAGGCAAGGTCGTCACGATGGTCGGCGACTTGAAGAACGGCCGTACCGTGCACTCGCTATCCAAGTTGCTGGCGCTGTTTGGTGTCAAAATCAACTACGTCGCCCCGGAGAGCCTCAAGATGCCGCGGTACATTTACGACGAGCTCGCGGCCACGGGCGTTTTGCAGTACGAGACCACGGACTTGGACGCGGTGATCGCAGAGAGCGATGTGCTGTACGTGACGCGTATCCAGAAGGAGCGATTCGAGTCCGAGGACGAGTACAACGCTGTCAAGGACAGCTTTATCATCACGCTGGCGACGATCGCGAACGCCAAGGAGAGCCTCGTGATCATGCACCCGCTGCCGCGCGTCGGTGAGATCGCGGAGGAGGTGGACAACGACCCGCGCGCCGCGTACTTTCGCCAGATGGAGAACGGCATGTATGTGCGCATGGCGCTGCTCGCGCTGGTGCTCGGCAAGGCGTAGGCGTCGTGGCCAGCAATCGATCCATTCCACATTTGATATCACTCGTCACCAGCCGCCTGTGAGCAGACGCTGCAGCACGGCGTTGCATGGTCACGATCTTGGGGGCAGCAGTAGACGATGGCGGCGTCGTACGCTTGCATATTCAGGCGCGACGCGAGAAAACTTGCGCACTCTCGAATGAATACAATCACATCATCTTGTAAAAAAGGTGCTAGCGTCGCTTCCAGCGCCTTCCAGTCGATGGTTTTCTTCACTGGCGAGCCGATTTCGCACTCGATCAATGCGATCAGTACTGTGAGGTCCACGTCTGCGCCAATGCACGCCCGAAGCTCCCGCTTCAGCCACGGCATGTAGGCACGACTCGCTGTCTTGACTGGAACCATCTCTTGTGGTGGAGTATCTCCAACGTCGACGCCATTCACTGACACTAGACGCAGCCGTCGGCGATACACCATGGATCTATACGAGTCGCCGTCGTCTTGTATACATCGTCGGCGCTTCCCTTGCGATAGACCAAACCTCAATTCAGTGAACTCGGTCTCGGACACCACGTCTGCGAGTGCTGTGTGGAACGACCGCTTGCACAATGGACACGACGGCGTGCGTACTCCGTGCAGCACCAAATTTCTGGTCCACATCGAGAGGCAGTCGTAGCAATACACGTGGAAACAGTCGCGAATCATCACGGGATCGGCGAGGTCGGCAAGGCAAATGGGGCACTGATCACCGAGCACAGCGCGGTCTTCTGCTGCTCGCGGGCGCTTGTTCGACATACGCATACATGGAGCGTCTTGATCTTCATCATCACTGTCTCTTCTCGGTGGAGATACGCTGGCTAAATTTACGACCGCGTCGGGGTCGCATCGCGCGACCCAGTCGTCGTCGTCTCCTGCATCCGCCATTTTGAGCTTTTCATGAATATTACGTGTACCACATCATATTCCCCCCTATTTTCAGCCAATCCAATCTCTGCAATGGTTGGTTGGTATGGATGAAATGCATTGAAGCGGTCGCCAAACGTTGCCATAGGTGATCACCATGCCAAGCGACGACCTCCTCAAGGGCGGCAAGAAGGGCGCGAAAGATGCCGCGAGCACGACGACGCACGGCAAGAGTAATGGCAAGGGCGCCGGCGTGGGTGGCTTCCAGCACCTCGGGCTGAGCCCAGCCATCTTCAAGGGCGTCTTCGCGATGGGTTACAAAGTGCCGACGCCGATCCAGCGCAAGACGCTGCCCGTGGTGCTCTCGGGCAAGGACGTCGTGGCCATGGCACGCACGGGCAGCGGCAAGACCGCCGCGTTCCTCATCCCGATGCTTGAGAAGCTCAAGGAGCACTCGAAGAAGATCGGCGTGCGCGCCGTCGTGCTCTCGCCGACGCGCGAGCTCGCGGTGCAGACGCTGCGCTTCGCCAAGTCACTGGCCAAGTTCACCACGCTCAAGATCTCACTCATCGTCGGCGGTGAAGGCATGGAGGCCCAGTTCGAGATGATCGCATCGAACCCGGACGTGATCATCGCCACGCCCGGGCGACTGATGCACCAGCTCCAGGAGATCCCGGATTTCAACTTGAAATGCGTCGAATACGTCGTGTTCGATGAAGCCGATCGACTGTTTGAGATGGGCTTTGCCGAGCAGCTCAATGAGGTGCTCAAGACCATGCCGCCGAGTCGCCAGACGCTGCTCTTCTCGGCCACGTTGCCCAAGGTCCTGGTCTCGTTTGCGCGCGCTGGCCTCACCGACCCAGAGCTCATTCGACTGGACGTAGAAAACAAAATCTCGGAGAACTTGAAGATGGCCTTCTTCAACGTCCGCTCGGGCGACAAGCCGGCGCTGTTCTTGTACATGGTGCGCAACTTCATCCCCACGGACGACCAGACCATCGTGTTCGCCGCGACGCGCCACCACGTCGAGTTTCTCCATGAATTACTCAAGGCCAACCACATTGACTCGTCGCTCGTGTACGGTGAGATGGACCAGGCCTCGCGCAAGATCAACATCGGCAAGTTCCGCGCCAAGAAGACCAACCTGCTGCTGGTCACGGACGTCGCGGCGCGTGGTATCGACATCCCACTGCTCAACAACGTGCTCAACTACGCGTTCCCTCCGACCGCCAAGCTGTTTGTCCACCGCGTCGGCCGTGCCGCGCGTGCGGGCCGTAGTGGCGCCGCTTTCAACTTTGTGGACCCGGACGAGACCCCGTACATGGTGGACTTGCACCTGTACATTGGCCGCCGGCTTGAGGACTCGTCACCCGTCAACGCGACGCCGTACACACTCGAGAGTATGCAGGTACCGGACATTCACTACGGCACCTTCCCGAACGAGCTGATCGACCAGGAGACCGAACACACACAGGAGCTGCTGGCGGCGCACCCGGCGATCGCGCCGCTGGTCAAAGTGTGCGCGAACGCCTACAAAATGTACACGCGCACGCGCGCAGACCCGTCCAAGCTCTCGATCAAGCGCGCCAAGGAGCTCCACGTGACCAAGATCCACCCGTTCTTTTTGGCCGAGTATGCGCAGCCTGGCGCCAAGCTGGACAAGGTCCAGTACATCGAGTCGCTGCAGAGTTTCCGTCCGCAGCAGACGATCTTTGAAGTCTCGACTGGTGCGCACTCGATCAAGAAGACGACGCCGACGGTGGTGATGATGCAGACCAAGCGCAAGCTCCACGGCAAGATCATCGTCAAGGAAAAGACCAAGGTCAAGGGCGTCGAAGACGAGTACAGCCACCTCACACATGGAGATGAAGAGGAGGATGCCGAGGTGCTGACCAAGCAGCGCGACGAGAACGAGACAGCTGAGGCGATGGAAGTGGACGATGGTGACAGTGAGGACACAGCACCGGCCACGGCCAAGAAGGTGTTCCTCTCCAAGTTTGAGCGCAAGCAGCTCAAGAAGCGCGTGGCTGCTGGCGAAAAAGAGGAGGACGTGATGAAGCAGATCGTGGCGGCCAAGGAGGCCAAATCGGATGGCCCTATTGGCGACGAGGACGCCGCCGAGGACAACGAGGATGCTGACGACGACGAGGGCGGTGGCCGGTTCAAAGACAAGGACAACTACATTGGGTACATGAAGGAAGGCGACTACGTGACCGAAGAGTTCTTGTCCAAGGGCGCGGACGGTGGCTCGAACGTGTTCCAGGATGCACGCATGGAGGAGGCCGTGTTGGACGTGAACCCGGACGAGACGGCGGCCATGAACAAGCAGCGGCGTGTGCTCCACTGGGACACCCGCAAGAAGAAGTTTGTCAAGACCGCCGTGAGTGAGATCACGGCGACCGGTGCGATCAAGCGTCGCAACGAGAGTGGCGCCGTGATCAAGAAGAAGGCCATGGCCGGCGAGCTGTACAAGAAGTGGCAACAGAAGAGTCACAAGCGGGTGTTCACGGGCGGTGAAGAAGGCGATGACGATGGCGACGGCGGTAAGAAACTGGACTACCGCCACGGCAAGAAGCCACGTCTCATGGTCAACAAGAACTCGGTCAACAAGCACGTCAAGGACGAACTGCTGAGCGAGAACAAGATCCGCAAGGAGGAGATCCGCAAGGCGCGGTCCCGCGGCGGCAAGGGTGCGCCACCCGCCAAAAAGTACACCAAGCGTGGCAAGGGCAACATCCGCGGCAAGACCCACGGCGCGCCGTCGCGCAGCAAAATGATTGTGCGGCGATAGAGCGAACGAGAACGAGACACCGACAGGCAGACAGACAGACAGAGAGAATGATACACGTACCCATTTCAACAGCCTAAGTATCCGATATGGTTGGTCGTCGAATGTTCTATGAGTTTGAGGTTGAAGACGTCGGCACCACGTGTCTGTGGTATGTAGGCACGTTGAGAACAAGCAGGACCTTCGTGTCTATGACGCGAAGCCAGCATCTTGCACTTGGGGTACGATACCGGTAATGGCTACACAATACCACTTGTGAACCTATCGACGCGCGCTGCTTTCAGAACTACTGGCACTCAATCTCGACCGAGCTCCTCGCGTGCGGTACTGGCTATCACAGCAGAACGTTCCAGTCCAGGACCACGAGTTTGGTACACCAGCCATCGATAACGGCGACCTGCCATTTCTCCAGTATCTACACGCAACGAACACTGTGCAGTTGACGGAGAGCGACATCCACCGTGCGATTGTATCCAAGCAGTTCACAGTGGCCAAGTGGTTGTGTGAGGAGCTCAGGCTTCGCCTGAATCCAGACGATGCCCAGCTTGCGTGGGTCGCACAGCGGCACGAGATGGAAGAGCATTTTCCAGCAGGGTTTCGGCCGCCGTCGCGACTCGCCGACCTCGTCGAGCTTGGTGGGTTCTCGTTTCCTTCGTTTCGTGTCGACTTTTGCGATCACTTCGCCATAGAGGAGGCGCGTGCCATCCCGGAAGAGCAACGGCCGCGTATTCTAGACGCATTGCTCATCAGTCGGCACTATGAGAACCTTCAGTGGCTTGTGACCGAGCGTGGGTGGTCTCTGAGTGCCACAAACCTGCGCTACCTCACGCTGGACGAGCAAGCCGTCCGGGTTCTCACTTTGATCCAAGACAACAAGGCCTTGTGGTCGTCCGAGCGATTCAAGAGGAAGATGGTGAGAAGTGGAGTGGACGGCTCGACGCCGTCAAGTGGATCCACGGAGAGCAGCAATGGGAGCCCGATGTCGTGGCACTCGCAGCGGCATGTGGACATCTCCATCTCGCCAAGTGGTTCCACGAGAACCTCCAGGATGTCGGCGGCCAACAAGCGATGGACGCTGCAGCGACCTACGGACACGCGGACGGCTGCACAGCTCAGGCAATGAACGGCGCAGCCGAAGGTGGCCATGTCGAGGTAGTGGCTTGGCTCCATCACAATCGATCCGAGTGGGACGGGGCGTCGGCCTTGCAACGGGTGATCCAAGCACGGCAGGCCCTCGTGATCAAGTATCTGCTGGATGAGAATCTAGCGACGTTCTCGTTTGTGGACGCTGTGTACGGAGCTCTTGTGTACGGAGCGACCGACGACTATGTGCTACTGCTCCTCGAGGATGCCAAGGTGGCGGGGATCCAGTTGCCTCGGTCTCTTTTGGATCGTGTCGTCGAGTGTGGCCTCGGTGTCGTCGTTGAACGATTGACGGCGCATGTGCGGATAGAATCAAAGAATCAGACACAGTTACTGAAGACCGCCGCACTCAACTCCCCGCGACGCCCTGATCGTGTACGCATGAGAGTGTCGAACGGAATCTGATATCTTTGAGGTTTGATGATGGGTTTCTCTGTGACAAAATCTGTGCGAAGCTGCGTAAGTCGATAAACATCATCCCCCCATTCGGCCAGGCAGAGTCTCAATCTCAACGTCGGGATGCCTGAGCCACTCGTCCAAGTCACCGCGCCACTCCGTTGCTGTCGCCCCAAACTCCCCACTGACGTCGTCCACCACGTCTCGTCGTTTCTCGACCGTGCGCTTTACTTGTCGTTGGCTCAGGGCGCTCGCACGGGGTCAACTCAAGTCTTCGATCGCGTGCTCAGCTGCATCGCTACACGCAAGTGCGCCCTGTTGGGATGTGAGGCGATACGCAGGAGCTGGTTCTTGGACGCGATGATCGCATCCATCTCCAAACGGGACTTCGCGATGGTGCAACATATCCACGATCTCCACCCACAACCGTTGGGTGTTGTTGTGTTCAAGGCAGCAGCAAGTACTGACGCTGCCACGATACTTGAATGGCTCTTGCTCCATCGGTGCGAGGACCGACGATGGACAGCGACCAAGAACCAGCGGCAATATCGGCTCGCGTTGCTCATGGAGCTCATACCGTGGCATGCGCACGACCAGCTTCCTCACATTTGGCGCATGCTCAAATCCAATAGTCCTGAACCACCAGGATTCCTCGATCCATTGTACGACGCGGTTCGCCAAGGTGATTTGTCGCAGCTGCAGCAACTGCACACGAGCGGAGCGCCAATGCAGAGGGATCTCGTGGATATGGCGATCGACTGGAAGCAGTTCCACGTGGCCAAGTGGCTATGTGAGGAGCTTGGTATGACACGGTTGGAAGGAGAGTACGGGATTCTGGCGTGGTTGAGTCAAGTGCCCGAGTTGATGGCGATGTTTCCAGCCGACTTTGCCGCGTCGGTTAGCTTTGACGAAGTCGTGGGTTTAGTTTGTGGTCGGTGCTGGCCCATTCGTGTCCACTTGCGCGAGCATTTCACCTCAGAAGATGCAAGCACCATCGAGCAAAGCGAGAGATATGAGTTTCTTGAACTCGTCGTCTCGATGAGCAACGTCGGCAATCTACAGTGGGTGGTGGAGGACTGCAGGTGGTCGTTGACTGGTGAGGAGACTCGCAGCCTCCTGTACTGGAAGAACGACTGGACCTCAGCCAAAGATATCCTCGACTATCTTCGAGCGGTATCCCAGCCCTGGACTGACGGATTTGCCACAAGCGCAGTGAGCAGAGGCCACATGAAGGCGATCGAGTACATTCACGAATACTGTGGCGGTCAGTGGGAGGCCCAGCACGTCGTGTGTGCAGGCGAGGCTGGCTGCCTTGATGTTGTCCGATGGTTCCACGACAAGTTGGACTTCGTGGGTGGGCCAGAAGCCATGGACACAGTAGCGAGCGCAGGACAAGTTCACATTATGGAGTGGCTCCACACCAACCGATCGGACGGGTGCACGGTGGAAGCGATAAATCGTGCGGCCAGGAACGGTCACGTCGAGGCTGTGGCGTGGCTGCACCGCTACCGATGCGAGTGGGACGAGACACAGGCGTTGCAGTGTGCGATCGAGTCACGACGTGCGCTGGTGGTCAAGTACCTCTTGGACGAGGGGCTGGCGACGTGCTCGTTTGCGGAAGAAGTGGGAGAACTTCTGGACGACTGGTATTTGACTAGCGACACGGTGTTGGTACTGATCGAGTCGGCGGGTGTGGCTGGTGTCAAGTTGCCTCGGTCCCTGTTGGATCGCGCGGTCGCGTGTGGCTTGGGGCTTGTAGTGGATCGGCTGTGTGCGCACCTGGAAGTGGACGCGGAGACTCGTGAGATGTTGATGGATGCAGCGGCTCGAAAC
The DNA here is from genome assembly GCA_023337575.1 of Pythium chondricola. NCBI lineage: Eukaryota > Oomycota > Peronosporomycetes > Pythiales > Pythiaceae > Pythium > Pythium chondricola. Next base: position 18,414 of record JAADXF010000040.1, read on the forward strand.
CTCGGGCACGGGCGGAGTTTTGCCCGTCGGTTTCGTGGTACTGATATTCGGATGGATTAAACGTGTGGTTGACGATTTCCTCGCTGTGGATCTCGAGTGTAGCTTGATCACGGATGTGGGCGAACACGGGCGGCTCCATGGATACATGGCGTAATACAGTACATTTGACATTTAGGTTTTGGTTGACGACGGAATCAGCTTAGCATGTCATCTCGACTAGCATGGCAATGAATCAGCTTCGTTTCTGTAGCAGAGTGAATGTCATCCACACACACCACAACTTGACTCCCCCTTTCGCGTCCACAACATGCTTCAACGGCAACAACGACGTGGGCCCTCGTGGCGGCGGCTTCTCTCGACGATCGCGACGACACCAACTCAACCACTGACACCCCCGTCATCGCTACTACATGAAGCTGCGCAACACTGGCAGTCGCACGTGACTTCGACGCTCCACGAGCGACTGTTGCGCGACGGATTCGCCGTCATCCACCACGCGTTTCCCCGCGCGCTGACGCGCCACTTGCGCGACGAGATGCGGTACCTCCACGCAACCGATCAGCTGTACGCGAATGCGACGCACATCCTGCTGCCGGGGGAGCCGCGTGCGACGCTGCTGCACAAGCACCACATCCTCGAGACGGAGCTGGTGCTGCCCGACGTGCGACGGCAGGTGCCGACGCTGCAGTGGCTGTTCGACTCGCAGCTGGTGTACCGCAGCGTGGCGGCAACGATGCCCAGCTGGCTCGGACTCGGGGACCACATGATCAAGCTACAGTACAACCAAGGCCATGGCGGCTGTTTCCCGTTCCATTTTGACTCGTACGGTGACGACGGCAAGTGCATCACGGCGGTATTGTACCTGAACGACGGGTGGCAGGAGGGAGACGGCGGCGAGATGGTGCTGTATCCGTTCCCTCGGCAACAGCCAGCGCGTGTGGTGGTGCGGCCGCAGGACGGAGACATGGTGTTGTTTTCGTCGCAGCACATGCTCCATCGCGTGCTGCCGTCGAGCAAGCCACGGTACTGTCTGACGACGTGGATGTATTATGACCAAAAGAGCATCGGCAGTAGTCAACACACAGACACAACTGCAGGCCGCGCGCAGTACTACAGGCCATCGGTCCATCCACCCGAGACGTACGCGCTAGAGGTGCTGGAGAGGGTGATGCGGTCAACATTCCGCCGACACCTTGCCAAGCTGTACCATCACGCGGAGTGGCGGCAGTCGCTGGTCGAGTCGCATGACCAGACAGAGGCGTTTGCGGCGTACATGGCGACGCAAGAGAAAGAGATCGCCGTGATCGAGAATGCAGCGACGCAGATGTTGGCCAAGTTTCGTGCCAAGGACAAGATGCAGCCGTCGCGGGTGCCGCAGACAGCGGACGAACTGTTGTTGCTACTGCGATCGGACGAAGGATACATGAAGGCTGTGCAGGATATGCAAGTGTCATGGTTCTAGGCTGGTTCGGAGGAGCGTCAACACGTCAATCTCATGGCATAGATCGACCGTATACTGGGTCCACTCAAGTCTTCGACCGTGTCCTTCGTTGCCTCGCTACACGCAAGCGTGCGCTACTCGGATGTGAGGCGGTGCGCAGAAGCAGGTTCGAGGCGTAGCCGTATTCAGAGAGGACCTGGTGATGGTGCAGCACATCCGCAGTCTCCACCCACACATCCACTGGGTATCACTGTGCTCAAGGCAGCGGGGAGAGTGCGTCGAGTCGTTATCCTTGAGTGGCTCCTGCTCCATCGGTGCGAGGACCGACAATGGGTGGACAGCGACCGAGAACCAGTGCTTGAATCGACTGATGCTGTTCGTGGAGATCGCGCGCTTGGGTGTGGACAGTGGCAAGCTGTGGTCTCACAGACAGACTGGCAACCAGAGCAGTCCATTTATGACGCGATCTGGGAGGGCAACCTGTCGATGGCACAGCGACTCCACGCACATGGCGATCGGATCGACGCGGAGCATGTGAACAGGACGATCGGCTCGAAGTAGTTGGAGATCGCCGGGTGGTTGTGTGAGCAGCTGTGTATCGCACAGCTGGAGAGAACACACACCATTCTCATGTGGACGGCTCATTGCTCCCTGCAGACCTGGTGCCATCTCTTCGGTTCGCGGAGGATGTGACGTTCGTGTGGCGATCCACGTGTGAGGATTTGGCCACCTCAGGATGCGTGGAGGCGATCGAGTACATCCGCAAGCATCGGGAAGCGCAGTGGGAGGCCAGGCACGTGATCCGAGCAGCTTCACGTGGCCGACTACTGTAGATGCCGTCCGATGGTTCCATGAGAAGTTGAACTTCGTGGGTGGGCTGGAAGCGATGGACGTAACAGCGAGTGCAGGACGAGTCCACATTATGGAGTGGCTCCACGCCAGCCGATCGGACGGGTGCACGGTGGAAGCGATGAATCGTGCGGCTCAGAACGGTCATGTCGAGGCTGTGGCGTCGCTGCACCAACATCGATGCGAGTGGGGTGCCACGCATGCGCTGCAGTGTGCGATCGCGTCACGGTGGTCAAGTATCTGTTTGACGATGGCGACGTGCTCGTTTGTTATCACACGGCTGCTCAACGAAGAGAGAGTCACGGACGACACGGTCGTGCTGTTGATCGACTATGCTCAGTCGCACTGAGCATGGGACTCGTGGCGGATCGGTTGTGCGGACATCTAGGCGTCGCCGAAGCGAGGCAGAAGCAGGTGATGGTGGCAACTGCACCCAGCCTCCACTGGAGTCCTCGTTTTAAAACAATTGGGCACGGATGACAATTACCAGTATATGAAGGCATGCATACACCATACTATCTCATGTCACCTTTTACTGTGTGCATCCTCTCGACACCGTGGCCCAGGTCTGCATGTGAGACCCTTGCACAAACAACGCGTCCGTGAGGTTGGCCACGACACACGAGTGGTTGGGTAGGATGATCATGCGTTGGCCAATGGCCGGCGCCGGAACGCCCTCAGCCTGCTGCACCCAGCCGTGCTCCTCGGAGAGTTTCTTAACCTCCCAGCATAGTAAACGCTTGCCGTCGGTGGTGGTGGTGTGGGCTGTTGGCTCGTGTTCGAGTGTGTCAAAGTCGCTTTCGAGGAACGCCAGGCCAAAGCACTGGGCGCCAAACGCACTGGGATCACCAGTGCGTGGGCTGCAGTATAGACCAGTGTGAGCCAGTGCTAGGAAGGAGCATGGTGGTAGTAATATAGGACTGGTGACGTACGCGTCCGAGCTGAGCACCTTGGAGCCGGCGTCCACGATAAAGTAGCGCGAGTTGGCGCTCACGACTGTCACCAGCACCGAGAGCGACACGCTCTGGATGGTGCTGAGCCCAATGCGCACGGGCGTGCGGTCCAGGAACACGTAGTTGCCCGGGTGGATCTGGATATATACAGTAGGTAGGTCATGCCACGATAATTATTATTATCAGTGTCGACACTTGTAATTGTCCACGACTGGACAGTACCGACTCACCTCGGTGATGCCCGTGAAATCCTTGCGCGCGAGCTCGGTCAGCGTGCTTCCACAGGACACTGTGGGCACGGGGACCCCGTTCTATTGAAAGCATGATGGTTACTTTCGTATCCGCCAGCACTACATGCATTTGATTCCATCGTGCTCACCGCCTCAAGTGTCTGCTTGATGCGCACCATGATCGCCCGCTCTTCCGCCGCGATCGCCGCACACTCCTCCACCAACGTGCAGCCATACGCATGTCCTGTACACGGCCACATATCAGCAAGCGCGACTCAACAATCTATTCCGCGATTCTAATACAGTACCAGCATGGGAAAGGATGCCTTCAAACTCGAGGTGGTGCGATGCATGGATGCGCTTGGCGAACTCGACGATGCGCGGATCGCTCTCTTCGAGACCCACGCGGTGGTAGCCCACGTCGATATGGATCAGCACCTTCGGGTTGTAGTCGCACGCGATTGCCGCCTTTGCCAGCGCGTCGAGGCCTTGCACCGAGTCGATCGTGATGCGAAATTCGATGCCGAATTGCTGCGCAGCGATCAGCAGCTTGCTCAATTTAGCGGTCTGCACGACCGGGTACGCCAGCAAGATGCTCTTGAGGCCCTGCATGCCGCTGTGGAAGAACTTGAGCGCCTCGCTCGGCTTCGAAACCGTGATGCCACACGCGCCCGCGGTGAGTTGAAGCTCGGTGATTTCGACGGTCTTGTGGGTCTTGATGTGCGGCCGCAGCTGCACGTGGTTGGCGTTGGCGATCTCCTGCATGTGGTGGACGTTGTGGCGTAGCCGCTGCTCATCCACCATCACGCTCGGCGTCACCATCCACTCGCGCATCTTGGTCTCTGGTGGCGACTTGCTTGTGGCGTGGCATGTCAAGATCGCAAAGAAGAGGGGCTTAAAGTTTGGAAATGTACTGGAATAAGATGTCTAAAGTGCTCGTAAAAGTTCGTGATTGGTCAAATTGCCACTTCTCCCACTGGTGCGACTGTTACTTCCGGTATCTGCGAAACGTACTTAAGTGGGACTTACCGGTGTTAATTCAGTACACACACACCCTTATAACCTTATAGTTTATGTTATGTTGCGTAATTGAGTGAGAGTGATGGTTTTTGTGGTTGACAGTGAGCACTGCTCACTGTCAACAACTTCGTGCTCAGGGAGCACGAAGTTGTCGACGCCATGGGAGGTGAAGCGACGGAACAAGAGGTGGCGGTCGCCGTGCAGACCCACAGGGACGCTCCGTCGAGCTACGAGATCGTCAATTCGTCGGCGTATGGCGTCTGCGTGTTCGCAGCGGAGGATCTGCCTCGGTTGAAGGCGTATCTGCTCGAAACCGCCGAGCAAGCAACCAAACACTGCGCTGACTCTAGCAGCAAGGAAGATATTCGAGGCACGATTCTGCTTGCAGAGGAGGGCGTCAACATCCGTCTGAGTGGAACATCTCGTGCTGTGGAAGTGATGAAGGCGGCGCTGAGGGGTCTACACCCGGACTTGCAGGCGATGGAGTTCAAGGTCTCACTCTCGGACAGATTGACGTTGCCACGACTCCTAATCAAGCTCAAGAAGGAAGTGATCTCAATGGGTGATGACGCAGTCAAGCCCGCGGTTGATGGTCGCGCACAGCATATCTCGGCAGAAGAGTTCAAACAGTGGATGGACGAAGAGCGGGACGTCGTCGTCTTGGACACTCGGTACGCACATGGTGGAGATGCTACGGTATTACATGCATCACGCTAACGGTGATCTTGTCTGTATCCAATAGAAATGATTATGAAGTCCGACTCGGGACGTTTGAGCGTGCAGTTGATCTTAACATCAAGAGCTTCCGAGCATTCCCTGCCACGGTCAAGCAGCACCTCCAGGAGATGCCCAAGGAGAAGCCGGTGGTCATGTTCTGCACCGGTGGGGTCCGTTGCGAGAAGGCCGCCTACACGCTACTCAAAGATGGACACAAGAGTGTGTACCAGTTGGACGGAGGCATTCTCAAGTACTTTGAGCATGTCGGTGGTGCTCATTATCGAGGGGACTGCTACATCTTTGACGACCGGGTGGCGCTCACGCCCGAGTTGAAAGAGAGCGCTACGGTCGCCTGCTATGCATGTCGCTCTCCACTCACTGCAGAGGAGCAGCAATCATGCGACTACGTTCCAGGTAAGCAATGCATCTACTGCCGTGATGGCAAGCCCGACGTCCGTGTATACAATGGAGATTCTGACCGGTGAAAAGATTTGCGGCTTTTTGGTGTGAACAGTTAGCTCAGTTATTGTTACTTCAGCGGCTCGTGGAGGAGACCACGTCAAAACCCTTCCCCTCGCTGGAGTCGAGGTTCACGATGATACTGTAGGGGCACTCGCGAAAGAACCAACGCTTGCCCGATCGAACTTCACACGCAACGATTTGAAGCGCCGGATTGAGGAAGGCATTCGTGAATCGCCATGCGCGTGATTACATGGCAGTCACGCCACTTTGTCACCATCATGCAGTCAGCTCGCAATGCTTTTCTCTCCCATCCTCCCCATCTGAATCATGGGCTTGAAAATCGACCAATCAAGCCACAGTTGATCTCGTTGAAACGCATGCTCATTGGTCCAAATTTAATGAAGTAACGCTAGTTCCACCAGAAAAGACAGTTCCACAGTCACTTTTTCGCCGTGCCACATCATTGTTCTTCACATTTCACCACCTGCACCGCCGTCGCTGCCGCGGAAGAGAGAGAACTGACTGCCGATCAATCGATCGATCCATTCGATCGCGCCGGTCGGTTGATTGATTCTCCGCTCCTCCGACGCTGTGACCGATACTACATTGATTGACTGATTGACGGACGCGCCTGAATCGATCCGAGCGATTCCTTCCTCCTCCGTCCTCTCCTCCTCCATCCTCCAAGTGGCAGCAACCGCCACTTCCCCCTCTCCGAAAACGTACGCTCACGCGCTTCACGGGAGTCGGGCGGGCGTCCTAGCAGGCAACGACCGCTCCGCAGACGACGTCCCCTTTTCCTCCGCCCCCTCCCCCTCCTCCCCGCCTAGAACTCGCGCGAACCGTTCGAATCGCTCTGCCACCATGAGCAGCTCCTCGGCCGTCTCCACCGCGAATGACCCGACCAAAATGGACGAAGACAAGTACTATGCGCAGCGGCAATCAACCATGGACTCGGCGACCATGGACAAGTTGCTCATGGCCGAGAAGCACCTCTTCCATGCCGGCCAGGCCACGCTGCAGGCCTGGAAACTGATCGGCCGCGATCCGGACACTGACAGCAGCCACCCGAACGCCGCCGCCGCCGCCAGCCTCAACGCCGCCGTGCAGAGTGCCGCCGCACAGACGTTTGCCTCGAGCGGCGCCAACTTGTCCAGCAGTCGCTTCGCCGACCGCGAAAGCGCCGACTTTACCGTGAGCCAGCTCTCGGCCCCGTCCGCATCGTCGGCGTCCGCGATGCCAATCCCGATTCCAGCACGCGCCAACTTACTCCATGAATCCACAGCGTCGACGCTGAATCTGTCGACGTCCCCACGCCTCCCCGTGGAGATCCCGCGGCCCGAGGGCGGCCGCAACTCAATCGGCCAGTACCCCACCGCCGACCGTGCCACCACCACCTACAGCATCCGCTCGACGGCGACGACCACGATCAGCGACGCAAGCGAGAGCAACATCATGGTCGAGAATGGCCGCTCCAAGTCGACGCACGCCACCAATATCTTTGGGTTTGCCACCGGCAACGCGCCGCCACCGCCGCCGCGCTCCGACATTACGCTCTTCCATTTCACCGTGCGCAAGTCCGACTCGGTATTGGAGAAACTGGGCAGCAAGAAATCCACGATCCAAGTACAGGTCGATACCGAGGCGCGCATGCTCAACTTTCTTTCTCCGCACGAGAACCGCGAGAGTTATTCGTGTGCCGCCGTGACCGCGCGGCCACAGTCGCGACTCTCGATGCAGCTCAAGATCCAGACAGGCACCACCTCCATCACCAAGAAGATCAATTTTTTAAGTACCGAGGAGCGCAACAATTTCTTGGAAGCGCTGGAGCAAGGCAAAGTCAAAGGGACACTCCACCACCCCCAATCCCACCTCCCACACGTGGCCACGCTGCCGCTCCGGTCCACCGAGAGCTCGATGCTGTCGGACGACACGGTGTCGTCGTCCGTGGACGGTGGTGGTGGCAGCAGTGCACGTGCCAAGCTGCGCGAGTCGCTGGTGAACGACTACTTTGCGTTGCTGCCCGGCGAGACCGTGATGGAGCATGTCCAGCGCGTGACGCACTTGGTGGTCATGTCCCAGAGCGACCGCGCGGTGCAGGGCGTGCTCAAGATCACGACGTACCGGATCACGTTCACGCCGTACGACTCGAGCTGGCGCTTTGGCTCGTTTGAAGTGCCCCTCGCGGCGATCGACGTGATCACGCGCGACGGGCTGATGCTGCTGCTCGCGAGCAAGGACTTGCGCACGATCCGACTTGCGATGCATGACGCGTACACCAAGAAGAAAGGGTACGATCAGCTGCCGTCCACGCCCGACTTTCGCTGGCTCAACGCGCTGACGCAACGGATGCGGCCGCCCAATATGATTGGCGCACTGTTTGCGTTCGACTATTGCGCCGACAAAAAGAACCGCGCACAGGGCAAGCCAAGCACCAAGGAGGACGGGTGGCTGCTATACTCGCCCGTGGCCGAGTACCAGCGCCTGGGCTTTCTGCGCGGCGCGGACTCGTACAACCGCAAGCACGGCATGAACCCGACCAGGATCACATGGCGGCTGCTCAAGAATTCCAAGTTCCGCTTCAGCCCGACGTACCCGCAGCTCATGGTCGTGCCGTCGTTGATGACCGAGGAGCAGCTCGTGCAGTCGGCGCGGTTCCGCTCGCGGGCACGGCTGCCCGTGGTCGTGTGGCGCCACCCGGTCAACAAGTGCGTGCTCGCTCGGTCGTCGCAGCCCAACTACGGCATGGCGGGCAACCGCTCCGAGCCGGACCGGATACTGCTCAAGGCGTACCGTGACTCGGCCAACAAGAACAGCAACGGCGACGCGCCGCCGCTCCACATTATCGACGCACGCAAGCCGATCGCGACCAAGGGCAACCGGCTCAAGGGCAAGGGCGTCGAGAACTCGCAGCACTACGACAACGCCAACATCGAGTTTATGAACATTGCCAACATCCACAAGATGCGCGAGTCCCTCGAAGCGCTCAAAGGTACGCGTCGTCTTTGCCCTTCTACGTACTCATACCGTAGTAGCGAGCGAGCAAACGTGGCCACGGATATTGACTGACACGGTGCCTCTGTTTGCAGCGCTCGTGAGCCCCAACGCCGTCGACGATGGTGACAAACACTACCACAACCGACTCGAGAGTACGTACGCGCTTGCGCTCTCATGGTGGGATGGAAACGCCCTGACGGATGATGCATTTATTTCTGGTTTTTACACGACAACAGACACACGATGGCTCAAGCACGTGATGCGCGTGCTCTCGGGCGCGCGACGCGTCGCCGAGGTGCTCCACGAGGACGGCGCGTCCGTGCTGGTCCACTGCAGCGACGGCTGGGATCGCACGCCGCAGCTCGTCGGGCTCGCGCAGCTGATCCTGGACCCATACTACCGCACGATTCGAGGCTTCGCCGTGCTCATCGAGAAGGAGTGGTGCTCGTTCGGCCACAAGTTTGCGGACCGCGTCGGCGTGGCCAAGGACCCAACCGACCAGCCGAACGAGCGCTCGCCGGTGATGCTCCAGTTTCTAGACTGTGTGTGGCAGATGACGCGGCAATTCCCCACTGCGTTCGAGTTCAACGAGAAGCTGCTGCTCCACGTATCGGACGGCTTGCTCTCGGGCCTGTACGGTACGTTCCTGTACAACTCGGAGCGGGAGCGCATCTTTGAGAAGGTGTGGGAGCGTACCGAGTCGGTGTGGACACCAGTGCTGGAGAACCCGGCGCCGTTCAAGAACCCGATGTACCGCGCGACGAACCGCGTGATCTACCCGCGTGCCAACCTCAAGCGTGTGGTGCTGTGGGACGCCATGTTTTTCCGGTGGGACCCCGAGAGCCACCCGGACTACATGGAATTTATGGAGCCTGTGGACCAGGACGAGCAGGGCGAGAGCTACGACGACCACGAGGGCGACTTTGACGAAGTGGGCAAGGCGCTGCGGCTCGAGATCGACGTGATCCACGATTTTGACGAGATGCGGATCCGCACGGCGCTGTCGGACTGTTCCGACATGAGCGACGACGAAGACCCAGGCGTGCGGCTCTCGCTCTCGGCCGACCATTCGCCGCTGGTCAATGATGATGGTTCGCTGGCCAATGAGTTTGTGGACCCGCAGCCGATGGAGACGGTGTACGACGTGGACGACGAGATGGTGGAGCGGTACCGGCTCGGCGCCGACGAGCGCACACGGCAGCGTGCCCAGGGTCGGAATATCCGCGAGGCGATCCAGATGGCGCCCGACCAGAGCCGCATCAAGTACCTGGAGCAGCTGCTGAGCGAGAGCATCGCTCGGGAGCTGCAACTCGAAGCCGAGCTGGACTCGGCGACCCACAGCGTTGCGATCCAGCGCGCGGCGGCGGCGTCGCACGGCAGTGGTGGTCCGCGCAAGAACACGGGCACGGGTCAGGCCATGATGATGTGACGACGGACGAGAGACACGGGCGTCATAGAGGCGAGTTGAATAGAGTTTACACACCGTACAACAGTGTGACTGTACGGGACTGTACCCACACCAGCCGGGGGGACGCATACGTTGTACGACCAGTACTACGTAGTATATCACAGAGTGAAGTTCTTACAGTAAGTACACTGTGATACTACGTAGTATACTGGTAGGTGCCACCTACACTGTACCTAGGGTCCGAGATGGAAGCCGACGACGACGACGAGATGCGCGCACTGCTTGGGTTTTCGTCTTTTGGACGGCCGCGGAAGCGCTTGCGGAAGGTGGCGCGATCCAGTGGAGATGCCGACGCGAAGCTGCAGCCTGAGGGCGATGTGGTGAGCCACGTCGTGCCTGGGACGAGTGTGGGGACAGCGCCATTGTTGCCAGCCGCCAGCTTGCGATTCCGTCCACACGGGGTCACGCTGCTGGTCAAGACGAAGACAATGGATGCCAAAGTACTAGAACACAGTCTGTGCGGCCCCCAACAGGCGTGTGGCAGCGCAGACGAGCAGCGCAAGGCATGGGCATGGCGGCCATCCACATCGGAGCTCTTGGCAGCATTGTGCGTCACTAAAGCGAGGTATCCCATCGTTTTAGTGTCATCGTGGTCTTTTAGTTTTGACGCATGGCTACATTCTAGGTTCTCCGAGTTGGACCCGAACGCGTTCGCGCTTGCGCGGCGCACAGCGAACCCGTACGAATCGCTCGGTCGCCACCGCTTCATCAATCGCTCGGCTATGAAGATGGGCAACCTCGACTTCCTTTTCCAGTGGACGCAGCGACATATCGAAGCAGGCGACGGTGGACCATTCGTGTTCGCTGATATCTGCGGCGGCCCCGGCGGCTTCTCCGAGTATCTGCTCTGGCGAATGGAGTCCTCGTCCAGGACGACAGCTTCCCCGGCTGCTATTGGGGTCGGCATCACGCTGCGTGGGGCCGAGTTCTGTGACTGGAAAGTATCAGCAAGTGAACCGGCCAAGGACGAAAACAGTCCGGTGCAGTTCTACACGTGCGACGGCGTGGACGGCTCAGGCGACGTGTACAACACGGACAACATTCGCTGCTTCGCCGAGACGCTACGCTGCCACGCACCGGATGGAGCCCAGCTTGTCGTCGCAGACGGAGGCTTCCCCGATGCACGGGACCAAGCCGACCAGGTACGAGCATCGACGCTCTGTCAACTTTTACCTTGCCTCACATCACTCTGTACCGCACTGTTTGTAATCGACTAGGAATCGGTCATGACGCGCCTTGTCGTCGCAGAGGTGCTCGCCATGTTCAGCGTGTTGCGAAGGGGTGGAAGTTTCTTGTGCAAGGCGTTTGAGCTGACTTCACCACTCATGTTTCAACTGGTGTGGCTGCTGCACCAGTGCTTTGCGGAACTGACGATCGTGAAACCCGTGGTACGTGGACTGGCTGCATTCTCGTTGATGGGATCCATTGAGACTGATTCTGGTGTGCAGACCAGTCGGCCGGCGAGCTCGGAGCGGTACATTGTAGCGCAGCATCTGCATGACGACCTTCCGTTCCCAGCAATCGTCGCTCGATTGGCGACACTGGTGGCTACGCTCGGCGTGGAGGACTCGTCGAAGCAATCGCTCTTTGCTGGTACTGATTGTAGCCCGTCAGTCGAGTTCATCGCGTTCATGACGCAAGCAAGCGATAGGTTTGATTGCGACTTGAGTGTCGACGATTCATTCGCCTTTGATTGGGAATTTTTGGTACAGGATCGCGCGACAGCAGGCAGCGGCGTGTGAGCGAATCATCCAGCACGCGACCGCGTCCTCTTCCAAGCGGTATGAGCACTACTTACTACACCGTACCACATTGCCTGACTTGTGGTCTGCTCTGGGCAGAAGAAAATATGACGGCGTTGATCGCACGCAGTACTATGCGACCTGGGGCGTGTGATACTGTACGCGCCGTTGGATGCGGCGGTGCTCGTCGACGATCTCATGAAACAAGTCGAGCGCGCCATCGACCGAGTACACGCCCACGCAACTCACACGCGCTTGCTTCTTGAGCACACGCCCTAGCTTGCGTCTGTGTGTCAAGGTAGACTCGGATAAGACCACGAATACTTCAAAGTACACTGCAGAGAGACAGTGATACTGTTGAACAGACCTGGTCAACGTTCGCACGAGAGGTACCTCGTCTTGGGCAGCGGCAGCGATGATGTCGGTGAGGGTGCCGTGTACGAGGTCTGACTCGTCCAGATCCGTCGCGACCAGTAGTAATCGTATCTTGTGCAATTGGAGTCCTCGCTTCACTTCTCGGAGCCCCAGTACCAAACGTCTCGAGCGTTTGTCGTGCAATGGGTTCTGTATATGTGCTCGCTCCTGCAAGTCCATACACATGTCCTGGTTAGTGCACACAACATCCATGGGTGGAGCACTGTGGACACCGTACCTGGAAGCCGCCGAGCCGCTGAAGAAACTCTATCATAAGCTGAGTCAGTTTGACCGATGCTGCGTCCACATCTGTGCTTCGTGTCTGTATCGCCTTCGTCGCCTGCGCTGGTGCCGGAGAACTGAAGAGAACCACGAGGGGCTTCCCACCGTAGCTCTTTCCTGCCAAGTAACATGCTGCAGACGACGCGTCGTGGAGTTTGGAGAAAGTTAATACCACGTCTCCGGTGCTTCTTGACACGACCATGCCATCCACACACATCGTAGACTTGGAGAAGAACGCTGTGAGATCCACTACTAGCTCCGCAAACTCGTCGTCATCCTCGAGCTCGTCTGGGTCCACAATACCGCTAACTTTGACTTCGTACTGCTCGGTACAAGACCGATGGCATTCAACAGTGCGGCCGCCATAGCGCTTGCCGTTCAACGTGACGAACGCTGCACCTGCGGCATCAGCTGACTCGTACTCGACGATGACATCACCAGCCACCAGCTCCATATCTCTTATGTGGTGATCGGTGGAGCCGTCGACGCCACGGTAGACTTGCACGCTTGCGAAAGCACCGTGTTGCCGCAACGTCTCCGTCATTTCATCCACGATCTCGGCGAATTCATCTTCGTCTTTGACCTCCGCAGCGTCCACCATGTTTCTTACTACGAGTCTGGTGCTACTGGAGACTCCGTCCATCGACACGCGATGGTGAGCGGCTTCCTTGGTCTTGATCACCGAGTTCTTGAGCTTGGTGTGTCGTTTCCGGCGTGGGGGCTGGTAGGTCTGTACCTCTCTTGATGGTGGCTCTTGCTCTTTCGGTGGCATGACTACGGTGGTCGCACTGGATTTCTCAATGAAACACACCTGCAGCTGCTTGCCTCCATAGAGCTGGCCGTGCTTGGTGGCGATGGCAGCGGTCGCGTGGCGCTCCGACGTGTAGGTCACAACGAGCTGCCCACGCTGTCGATCCAGCTCCACGCTCTGTGGCGATCCAAATACAGTGTACTCGCCCGCCAAATCGGCAAGGATCTCTTCGTATTCATCCGAGTCTTCGAGTTCATCCGGTTCCGCAGCCCCAGTGACTTGAATCGCCCAGGAACGAGCGTCCTCCCGTTCAGATAGTGGTGGTTTATGTCCTTTGCGGCGGCGCCTACGGGTCTTCGTGGATGATTGTTGCTTGCCTTCGATTACGAGGGAGTCCAAGGACTTTTGGATGTATTCGGCCAGCACATTCGACTGCAGTTGCGGCCTGTGGCGCACGGCGCCAGGTACCGTCCTCCGACCGCGAGCAGCGCTGGTGGTCGCCATTAGCATCTGACCCGACCTGAGACCATGGTGGATCTGACTCTGAGGCCGTTGTGGACCATGAGGCACTATTCTGATGAGAACCACCGTGTTTGCTGTCGCGCTTCGTTGCGGCGATGTAATCTTGTCCTGTGGACATCAACAGGCTGTTGGTGTACAGTAACGTGGAAGGGCGACGGGCTTGGCGGAAAGTCGAACGGATGATGATGCCTCAGCCATCCCATCCTCCCAGAGTCGTTGCGATGAGGAATTAAAACAAATAAGTAGGTTGAGGGCTGGTCGTCCGAACATAAGTAGATCAGCCAACCTACTTCATTGCAAGTAGATTATGGGCATTATTTCACGAGTGACTCGCGCCCGCGCGCTCCCTCGGCAAGCTCGGTCGCCATGCGCTAGACGCTTCGTGCCCGCCGCCCTCCACTACGCTCCAGGGGCCGGAGAATAGATAGACAGACCTCTGGGTGTTGCGTTCGAGGCCAACCAACGATCCAAATCTACTTGCAAACAGGTTGGCTGATCTACTTATGTTCGGATCAACGGCCCTCAACCTACTTATTTGTTTTAATTTCTCCGTTGCTAACGTTGCGCACAAGTCTCGCTCCATGATTCGAGACCTGTGTGCAGCTCACGACCAGACTCGGTACACGAGTGACTGGCGCCGCGCGACACTCGAGTCATTCTCGCAATCCCCAGCTCAAGTCCAAGTCACTTTGGTAGAACAACCATGAAGTTCATCCTCGCCACGCTCGCTGTCCTCTGTATCTCGCTCATGTGCGCGGCCGCCGCGCCACTTCCGGCCAACTGCACAACGGCGATCCCTCGCGACTCATGCGAGTTCTACGACAACTGCCTGGAGTCGACCACTCCGTGTGGCGCCGATGGCTACGCGCTCGGCTACGGAGGCAAGTACTGCCGCGCCTTCAGCGACAACGCCGCCTGGTTCTCGGACAAGGGCCGCCGCTGGATCACCGACGTCATGTACTGCCTCCAGACGGAGCTGGTGCCTGTGGTCACTGCCATGGACAAGAGAACCTGCCCGCAGATCAAGAAGTTCGCGTTCGACACCCACCCCAAGTGCTACCTCCAGGCTGGCGTTTGCACGCTGCCATTCGGCGATTGGATCGCGCTCTCGCGTGTGATCGGCCTCAAGCAACTCATCGGAGACCTCGACGCTATCAAGCAGGAGTTCCTGGTCGCTATCAACTGCCCAGGCAAGTGGCTCCAGGCCCTTATCACCAACCTGCGCAACCGTCGTGAATAATTGGTTCGTGGATAAAAATAATTGTGGGTCATCCCTTCGAATATAAACACAATTGATTGAGAAATTACGAAAGTATACTTCGTATTGGTTGAAGAGGGGGTGGCACTTCAACAGACCGAGATGGCGTCACCTTGAGGGCACGACATCGAGTCCTTCTTGCGCTTCTTCACGCCGCATTCCAGCACCAGCCAAGCACACAGCTGCTTCATGCGGAGAAGCGGCCGAGAACTCACGCTACTGGGCATCTATGGCGCGCCCCAACCGCCGCAAAACGCGCCGCAGAAACGGAAACCAAGCCCAGCACATCGATCAATCAGACCAAAACAAAGTCAAATAACCTCTTCCCCATCCATCCAGCAAGCCCCAGTAACACATGCGCAGGTGAATGAGTCGCTGGAGCGTATTGTGGTAGAAGAACCAGGATCGAAGGGCGAAATCCGAGGCGAAACTCCCGTCGAAACTCGTCATGACGCTCGTATCGAGAATGGCGATGGAGACGAACCAGACAATGTCACAAGGCCAGGCACAATGGAGACCGTCGAGAATCTACAGTAAGTACGACTACGTGCGCATCCATTTCTAGACAAATACTGACGTTCTCTATTATCATAAAGCGAGGATGTGATCTTTCGAGAAGGACGAGGAAGCCCACAGGCGGCGCCACGGTCTCCACAGCCCCACGCAGATGTAACGCGTCAACAGTTTTGCACACCACCTGTGGTCATGTCCCTGTATGGAGATGGCTTCATCGAGGTGGCCCGTCGCGACGGTAGGGCAGTCGATCTCTCGGTTCCTTTCAAGCTGACGATGACAGTATTCAAAGCGAGCGACGCATCGACGGATTTTAACAGCGTGTACGTTGTCTCCAAATAATCATTTGCATCGAGTGGTCCTAACTGAGGCTCGTTTGAGATGTAGAGAGTCTGAAGCCATGCGTCATTCCTCCCCAGAGCTGAACGACGATGGAGAGTTCGTGCGGTGGAGTTGCTGCGGAAGCGCGGACAAGAGCGTCTATGGATGCCCTATGACCTCTGCTGACCCGACGGCTTGCTTGTCACTCGAAGAGCACTACAGTGCGTTTATTACAGACCATGCCAGGGCGCTCGATATGCGCTAAAAGTGGTTGATTTGTTGGTGTCATCAGAGCGGTATCCTCCACGGTTGCTCGCTGTAAAACCTCCCCAAGACGGAAGTGTCAGCTTCGTCATCTTCGATCGTGGACTGCCTCCAAGCACAGAGGATACCTCTCGACTCGCAGTCAGCACCGGGTGTCGTGTATGGTGGAATGGATACGAATGCTGGGCACGGGGTTACAATATCCCAGAGAATCGGTGGGTATCCTTCACGGTTACTTTTGACGGCCAGTACTTGCGGATCTACGTGGACGGGATCCTGATCGACACAGCCGTGGCACAGCAATGCTATCAGCCTCAACGACTCCAGTTCCAGCAATCGTACACGATCGGCAACTCGTCTAGTTCGTCTTCGTCACTCTACTGCGGCGGCTACACAAGATACTCGACCCAAGTGAACCAGTGGCGGTCGCGGAGTGGCTTCATTGGTCTCATCGGTGAGATTATCACTAACTCAGCTCACATAATCCCTTCTTCGGTCGGGGAGCTCAAGGATATCTCATCCGCCCGAGAGCATGTGGCTACCATGCACCGCAACATCTTTTGGCGCCAAGTGTTTCCTCCATTCTTCGAAGCAAGCGAGCAGCAAGGCAGCTCACGGGTCAAGCTCTTGGACAACTTCTACCACGGTGCTCACAATGACGTCTCGCACAGAAACACAAAATCGTTCGAGAGTCTTCTTCTCGCAGTCGTGCAGTCGGGTGACGTGTGTGTCAGAATAGAGAGGGGGGACCCAGCGCATTTCGATGCTCATTTCGGATCCGATCACGGATGTCGTACCCAGGCCGATTATGGGTCCAAGTGCAGAGCCTTCATCCGCGGTATCGAGCGACGAAGCCCACTTCTCCACGTTGCGGTGAGCGAGTGTGCCGAAGCGGCGAGTGAGTCAACTTCAGGCTGTTTTGAGATCTTCCTCGACCTCTGTCGAAGTCTTGGCAGCACTCCGGTGTCCATACCGCTCCATTCGATGGCGTCGACCGGGTGTTTCCCTCGAGAAAGGGACATCAAGGCAAGAATTACTGAGATTATCACCCACGAAGCCAGACGGTTTGTGCCGATTCTTTTGTGCAACGCAGGGCGGATGCTAAAAGTGAGTGGTTGATTCTGCAGATCACCAGGCGAAGATATAGTACACCAGGCGCTTCGACACTTTCTTTCCCTTGCCAATGAAGCGCGAGACAATCGAGAGCGAGTGCTGATCGAGGCTGTGATGAACCGGAAAGTTGTGATCACGGAAAAGCGCCTGGTAGCTGCATTCCAGCGCATCGGGTTTTATTTCGCCAATGACGAGCTGCAAGAGCTGATTCGTCTCTTCAGAGTCATGCAGGTGCGACACAAAGTACATGGGTCAATTTCTTCTCTGCCATGGCCACTGATACATTTTTCACAACGAAGGAGAATGTTCTGCGACACCAGCATCGGATCGACGATATACCAACCATGTCGCTGCTGCTCCCTTCGTCTTCGGGTTTGTATACCCTCCCACTACTTCGCAGCATCTTCATCAACGCCACGTCGTCGTGCGAGCGCGGGGGCTCTCGATCTCGGTGGCGATTCATTGCCGTCTTCCTCAATTATGACCTCCAGCTCATCAAGTTCATTCACGAAGGATGCCCTCAGTCCCAGCTAGGAGGTGCTCTGTACACCCAGTCACGATACCTGCATGGTGGATTCGTCGATCGACTGAGCATTCAGTTGTCGGATCTTCCCAGTCACGTGTACTGTGTACTCATCAGCCTGAAGCAGCGGAATCCAGAGAGCAGTTCAGTGTCACATGGGAAGCAAGACTCTGTTCGCGTCGAGCTAGACAATGGTGAGACTCTGCAGATGTTGGCCCAGTTTGAAGCAGGCGCCGGCCCAGCGTGCAAGTGGCTGTCACTCGCAGCATTGTATCGCAGCCGAAAGTCGATGGTCTGGCGATTTCAAGCACTCGGCGGTGACGCGAACTCAGCGACGATCCACGGCAGCCTCGAAGGCATGCATTTGCTGCTAGTCGATCGGCATATTGTGCAAGTCTACGATGTGATCGTCACCTACGACGACGACCCTGCTCACGCTGAATATTCCGAGTTTGCAAGCCGCTTCTCCAAGAACATTCGCTTTGGGCGGAATGGCAAGATTGTAACCCGTCGGGCTGGCCTCGCACAAATGGATCATCAAGTCACTGGTGACTCCGGAAGGTATTCGACTCAGGATCGACCGTCCAAGCTTGATGTCTCACTGCGAATTCAAGGTGTCAAGGAAGAAGTCTTCGTGTATCGACACGACGATGCCTCAACGAGCATCCCAACGATTCAGAGCATTTGCCGATCGATTCTGCGGGCTTTGGCTGAGAGAGGCGTCAAGGAGAGCCTCCAACAGAATCCGTTTGTGGCTGGCGCGAAGAAGCTCAAGCGCTCCGTCACGATCCGTGTCACGTCGGATGACTCCAACGCACCAGTTCCCAACGCGTACATTTTCGTGGAGATGAGCACCGACAACTCCACAGCGATCACCAGCTTGGCGAGCAAGATCGTACCGACGCTGACAATGGGAACTCGCCTCGTGTCGATCCGGAAACGCCTTCAAAAGCGCAAGTACATCGACGAGGTCAAGGAGACGTCAAAGCTCGTCGTCGCGGAAGCGGTCAAACTAGGAGTGCGGTACGCGATGGTATTTTTACGGGAGTCCAGATTGATGCCAATTGTCAAGTCACGCGCGCTTCTGCGTCGGGCAATGCAGCGGCGACGTGCGCAGATTGTGGAGAAGGTTCTCGCTGCGATGACCGAGAGTGAGCGCTCACGAATGTACTCGCAGAGCGGACCCGTGCGGCTCCAACAGCTCTTCCGGCACGAGCTGACCTTCTCACCGAGTGAGAAGGAGTTGGTGGGTGGCTGGGATGGGATGGATCTGGATTCGTTTCGTCGCGAGTTTGGATTGGCGCCAGTTGAAGACAATGACGGTGTGAGTGCACAGAAGTGTATCGACGAGGTCTGGCACGAGGAGCGCTCTGCCTCGGTTGTTTCAAGTGGCTCCAACCAGCTACACGCATCCGAATCCGCCCACAAGAGAAGAAAGAAGCCAAGTAGTCAAGCAGAACGCGCAACCGCCGTCACCGAGCAGCCATCCGATGTGGGCAACAGACCGAAGCGCTCGTATATGACTGATGCAAATGGCGTCGCGACATGCAGGCTGACTCCGGGATCGTACTCGTTGTACGTTTTCCACAACGATTACTTCGAGTGGACGTCGCACGTGGTGATTTTTCCGACCGCAAACGCATCTGGGCTCTTTGGGGGCTCCGTCTCGAGTGCTGTGCCTCAAGAAATCGTTGTCCCAGTCGAGACTTTCAAGTGGACTTACGGCATCCAGCTGGTTGATTTCTACCAACAGCATTGCGCCAAGCCCGTTCGCGGAGTCCCCATTGTGGTGACCGACAAACTGACCTCCGAGCAAACCATTTTGCAGACTCAAGCGGACGGTTCTGTGGCATGGGACGTGCGGAAAGGCCTATACTCTATTCGAGCGGTCACGGACAACACGTCTATCATTTACTCTGGTACCAAGAACGTGGTCGTCGATGGCGGACGGTATCATCCACCAAGAACCATCTTCATCCCAGTGCTGTTTGGGAAGGTCACGATCGACGTGGTCGTGTCCACGTTCGCCAAAGACTTGACCTTCGAATCGCGCTTCGCAACAATCTCCTTTCTGAACATGGAAGACGTGAGGCAAGCTGGAGCGGAAGGTGACAGCCAGCCTGCTGTCAAAGCGTCGCAATCCGTCCTCATGAACAGCTCCAATCAGTTCCAACTACGGCCTGGTCAGTACTCAGTCGACGTTGTCGTTGAAGGCTTCTTCGACCACTCATCAATGATCGACGCGCCGTGGGACTGCAATTTGCGCAAGGATGTGAGCAAGATCCCGATCGTGCTCTGCCCGCGAATCCTCGACGAAGGGCGACTGTATGCTGTTTTCTCGTGCGTGAATTGTGAAGGACTCATGGACGCGATGCTGCGAGTCCACGATAGCCAGGTAATTTGCAAGATCGGTGCCGAAGTCTTGACGCGACTGACAGATCATGTGCGCGATGAGTGCTGCAGGGTCACACCCAGTCGATTTGGAGAAATGGAGCGAACACTTCGACCAACGAAGCCAACACTGCTAGCCTCGATTACTCGGTGCTCGTTGAAGGATGCACGATCCAGGCATTCTCGATCAAGTGCCAGGCCGGTTCGTACCTGCATTCTCGTCGTTTCTTCGCGTCTTGTTACGTCTAAGTCGTCTCTATGCGGTCAGGCTTTTCGTATGCGCTTCGGATTGCGTGCAGTCGGGTTCCTTCTCGCAGTGACCTGAACGCTATCCATCCACGGGTGCAAATACACGACTCGAATGGGCTACTGTATGATCGCACGGCAAGCGCAGGCGATTGGGACCAGCATTTCTGTTGGGAGCCATGCACCTGGTCACATGCTCGAGATTTAACCGCTCTCCACTCCATGAGCTCCTGAAGCCCACAGGCGCCACAGGTGGTGTCTATTCAGTTTATTCCGACAGCGCCTGCAAGACCTCACGACAAGCTTCTGCGAGATCGGACTGGTCGTCATCCTTTGCGTTGCTCATGAGCGTCGTCAAGACCGCCGACATCGACTCGGTATCTATCACAGCACGCAACTCGTCGTCACGAACCAGCAAGCGCAAGACACGAAGCACCAGCAGCACAGCGTCCGCGTCCTCAGCGAAGATCGGCCACGCTGACAACACGTTGTGCACCAGGTGGGCCACGATTTCGAGGGATGAGGTCGCACAGACATGAGCGACGACGCGACGAACGCGGGGCACCTCGCGCGCCAGGTGTTCGAGTACGGCCAGGCTGTGGAAGTTGAGTGCCGCGCTATCGTCCAGCAGCGCGTCAATCAGCTCAAGGACCCATGGGCGCTGATCAACCTGCAATCGAGGCAGCTATTAGTATCGAGATACTAAGCGTTCAAGTGCCCGTACGTACCTGGAAGTCGTCGTCGCTAACGGAGGTGAGGAGTATGCAAGCAGCCGCGTTGATGCGCTGTCGTCGCGACTTGCCCTTGCGGTGCCCAGTGAACAAGGAGCGCGTGATCGGAGCACCGAGTTCGTCAGCGTACTTGGAAATGGAGGATCCCGACCCGATGGCGATACGAGCAATACCACTCAAGATCCTTCCGGCAGCAACCTGCAAAGAGTGGGTGTCTATCAGAGGAGGCACACGGAAGAGGGGTATATACAACGTCGACCCTACCTTCGAGTATCGATCCAGTTGAGCCACAGCACGAAGCAGCGGCACCACGATGTCATCGATTTCACCAAGACGGCGGGACGTATTGTCATCGGACTTGTGCAAGACGTACAGCAGATCACCGTACACTCGCGGGTCCGCTAGCTTCTCGAGAACCACGCGGAGTGACTCGTTTCCAGAGGCATTCGTCGTGTGGTGCATCCACCACACGATAAGCTCGACAAGAACCTCTCGCGTGGAAGAGCAGACCCCCTTAATCGCGCGCAGTTCGGTCTTGTCGACGTGTACGGCCTTGAGTGCACCCTGGAGCAAGACAGAGTGAGACGATGGCGACGTCACTGCACATCGAGAGTTGGTTCCTCACCTGCAAGCGCGGCATCGCGTCGTTAATGACAGTGAAGATCGACTCATCGACCGCTGAGGGCACTGCCTCGCGACGTGCGATGTCACGAAGTGCCTCCAGTGCAGCCTGGAAGAACTCAAAGTCTGCGATCCGATGCAGCTCGACCGATCGCACACTGGCCCAACACACAACGCGTGAGGTGACTGAGCGCAAGTACCTAACAGCGTGGCACCGACGTACCTGGCCAGCAGAGCGTTGAAGAGGGCTACCGTCGTCTGCGTCTTGGTCGCGCCACGGAGTGCAGAGAACACGTGCGGCAGATTCGCCACAACGCCGCGGCGACGTCCATCCATTTCAAGCCAACTCACGACCACCTCACACAAGGAGGTGAGATCAGCGTCCGAGGGCAGTACAAAGCCCAGCGATTCTCGAGCACCAGCGTCGTCCTGGTCGTTGAGGTGGATGTTGTCGGACGCGTCGTCGTCGTCACCATCCTGCTCCTCATTGGCGAACGCAGGCACGGGCAGCAGTGTGAACGCGGTCTTGATGGGCGATGGATAGCGCAAGTCGAACAGCACGGCGATCGTGGCGAGCAGCTCGACCGCGACGGCATCCGATACCCCTGGGGGCACTCGAGCCACCAGCCCCATCAGCCTCGGTACGATCTCCGCAGCGACGATTGGCTGAAGCGACTGGTGCGACTGGATGGCAACGGTCAAATTCTCGGTGCTTGGGCGGAGGAGGTAGTTCAAGTGCATCGTGAGCTGCTGCTCGTCCTCAGTGTTGTTGAACAAGGCGAACGTGAAGCGCAAGTCTTGGAGCTCCTGTTCCGCACTCACAAACGCGCCAAACGACTCGAGGATCCGCGTGGCGCCCATCAGTGATACCATCTACAGAACCAGAACCATCCGCCTCCGTTGAGAGTCACGTGGCCACGATCAGTCGTGTTATTCGAGCGTGCGCACCTTGAGTCCCAGCATCGCGTTTGTCCACAGTGGGAACCGCAGGATGCTACGAAAGACTTGTCCGAAGCGAGTCACGACAGGCGCCATCGCTTCACGCTCCGTGACATAGCGGATGGTGAGTGATGAAGCAGAGATGAGTGTCCCGATCTCGAGCTCGTCTTGGTCACTGAGCTGAACGAGGTGGTGCAGAGTGGTGAAGGCAGCAGTCGCCTCTTCTAGCTCTGCAAGCAGTTGCTGCACAAACGCGGTGGTAGCCTCGAGTCCGATGACAGTCGAGTGCACGCGCTGCTGCACGAACGCGGCGAAGCCCTGGCAGCTAGTGCGCAGGAGCTCGTGCATGAGCGGTCGTGAGCTGCTCATCGCGTCGTCACCATCAAATGTGTGCATCCATCTTGCCACAAAAAAGGGTAACTCTACGATCACCTAAAGTAGTAGTCTGGATGAAACGGGTTGCCACGTGGCTGCGCTGACCCAGAAACCCATGGACCAGACCTATCCCTAATAAGCAACAATCCATCAAAAAGTGGCTCCATTTCGTATTTCAACCAATGAAACCCACGTAGTTTTGTGGTCCAACCTTGATTCGAATGTTCTTCTGTGGCAAGAGAAGCGCCACTTTGCCCTGTTTTGAATTTGTGGGTGGGTGTGGAAAGGTTGGTCTTGGCCCCTTCGCGCCTCCATCAGAGTTGGCTTCTTTGAGTCAACTGGAATCTCTGCGATTGGGTTCCCTGGATTCCCTCATCAGAGAGTAGAGAAGACCTAGAGGCACACACCCCGGACGTCGATCGGAGAGTCCACACGCGTCCCCGAAGCTGTCTCAAGAAGAGCACTTATCGACAACATCGACTGTAGTACGAGGCGATGGCGACCAGCTCTCCTCGGACAAAGCGCGCCGCAGAGTCCAAGTCCAGCGTGAGCCCTCGCGACCCGCATCCAGCAACCGACAACTCGACCGACGTGATCAAAAGCGAGCATCTCCGGATCCAGGCCCCGGAAGAATCCAGTGTTCCGACGTCTCAATCGTCTGGACCATCCTCCACATCTCCCCAGTCCGGGATCTCCGTTCCCACGTCCCCAGCCGACGGCCTGATCACTCCGGACGGGAGCGACGCCAGTGCCAAGCGCCGACGACTAGCAGACGATGACTCGGCAGGTTCTCCTGCGACTTCAACGTCGCCTCCGCTCTTCCTCGAGAAGACGTGCGAGATGTTGGAAAAGTGCAGCCCGGACATCGCGAGCTGGTCTCCCAACGGCGACAGCTTCATTGTCAAGAACCCAGTCGCGTTTGCTGAGCACGTGATCCCCATCTACTTCAAGCACAAAAACTTCAGTTCGTTTGTTCGACAACTCAACTTTTACGGATTCCGGAAAGTGCGCGTGGTGGATCCAGAGATCACTGGAAATGTGGATCCGAAAGACTGGTGGGAATTCCGGCATGACAAGTTCCAGAGAGACCGCAAGGATCTGCTCAAAGAGATCAAGCGACGCTCCCTGCCCGCCGGCAGCCACGGTGACCACACCGGACGCTCCTCAATTGACCGCGCAGAGATCGAGGAGCTCCGCAGCGAAGTCAGCGGTCTGCGCGAGCAGATCCAGTCGCTCAACAAGCACATGTTCAGCGTGATGCAAATTATGATGGCCAGGAACCTCCCGCCTCCTCAGGTGGCCACTACGGCACCGTTGCCATCACTTCCCTCCGTGTCGTTCCCAAGTGCTCCACCTCCGTACCCGATTCTCCACGGCCTGCCGCCACCGCATCCACAAGCGTCCAGTGGCGCGTCAAAAGCCACCGACAAGCGACCGTCCACGTCGAATCCATCCTCTGTGGCAGTGGCTGCGGCCACAGCGCTGGCCTCTGGATTCCAGTTGCGTTCGCTGCCGTCGATAGTTGGACCGAATGGAGCTCCGCCTACCGGATTCCTGCATCCACCTCCGCCATCGGGTCCAGCGACGACGGGTCCGGCGTCCGGAGACCACCCTGCGGTGGATTGGGAAATTTACGCTCGCCATGCGTTCCAAGCGGCTCAGTTTGCCCACGCCCATGCCCAGAAGCTCGCTCAGCAAGCCGCTCAGCAACAGGCGAGTGCCCCGTCCGAGTCGTCGGTGCCTGCCATCACTGGCTTGAAGCGACCACGATCCCAACAGCGCCCCACGTCTCCGTCCCCGTCCACACCAGCAAACTCGTCGTCCACCGGTGTTTCCATCGTGGTGCCGTCCACCACGTCAAACCTTCGCGATAATCCAGACGCCGCCGTCCGCCACATGAGCATGTTGGTGACCCAGATCCGCGACGATCTTCTCCAGTGCATCATCGGCCGCACACTCACTTTTATCCGCGTCCAGCTGCCTGGACGCAAGGCGCTCTCATCTCCGGATGTGGACGCCGTGGCCGACCAAGTGGTCGGTGACATCCAGCAAAAACTGGTCGCGATCAACCAGGCTGACCAGGCCATCCACGGCGGCAAGCTCACGGCGCCGTCCGAGACCTCGCACATGTACCGCGTCGAGATCCTCAAGTTTGTCTCAAAAGAGCTACCGCGCGCGATGGCCGAAGCCGTCGAGAAGCGGCTCCCAGCCCCTACAAAGAAGACGCTGAACCGCTCGCTGCTCGCCCTCATGGTGCAAAAGGCTCAGGCTGCCCTCGAGACCCAGATGCGCGTCGAGACGGCTGGGTCGCCCGTCGGAGGTAGCTCTGTGTCGTCGGCCTCCAGCAGCGCAAAGCAAGCCGCCTAGCCGCCATGGTCTATCTACAGAGTGGTGTAGGTAGACGCAATCTTTCATCTACTGGAGTTTATGCGTATTATTAATTATGGTGCCTTACTGCTCTATGGATGCGAGTCCGCGGAGGAGCTCGTCGCTTTGGAGCGCCTTGAGTACCGTGTCCATGGCCACAGCGGACGCCACCTTGAGTTTCCAGTTGGTCTTGCTGGACGCTGGGGTTTGCTTGACGAGTGCGTAGCAGTCCAGTGCTCCGAGGCTTTGCTGGAGTTCATCTGCACGCAGCCGCGGGATCCACGCGAGTGCTGGACTCGACTGCAGGTAGTACAGCTCATCCACCACAGCATCCAGCGTTGTGGACGACGTGTGGTCACTGGGGGCGAGCCGCGTGATCGCGTACAGCAGCAGCTTGGGCTGGCGCGGGAGCTGCTGGATCTGCTTGGCCGCGGCGTTGTGGCCACCAATGGCCTGGTTCATCACCTGGAGCACGTCGCGCATACTCAGCTTGGGTGTGGACGCAGTACTGGATGGTGTGGACGGTGTGGACGGTGTGGACGGTGTGGACGCCGAGGACACACTGGCACGCGCTGCTTGCTGGAGAAGACCGACTGCACGACGCGCATCGCCATCCCGGGCGGCCACTTTGCGAGCGATGAGCTCGAGCGCTCGCACGTCGATGGTCTCTGCGATCAGTTGTGGACAAGCGCGGCCTTGTGTGGACGAGTGGACGTAGCCGTTGAGGATGTCCAGCAGGTGCTCGTGGGTGTAGGACGGGAAGAGCACGATCCGCGTTGGTGCTGTGGACGCCGACGACTCGTGTGTGGACGCCAACAGTTGGAGAATCTGAGCATGCATGTCCATGCCGTTCAGGATACCGATAAACGTGAGACAAGCGTCCGCAGCTTGCGTCCAGTGGATGAAAAACCGCAGCAGCGTCCGCACCCGCGGATGGTGGGTCATTGGAAGCCGGATGAGGTGGTCCACTTCATCCAGAACGAGGACAGCGTTGGCGTTCAAAATGTTAAAAGTGTTGGCGTTGGAAGTCAGGAACGCGTCGAGTTGGTGGGAAGCGTCCAATGATGGAAACTCGAACGCCAACGCATCGGCGATCGCGGTGAAGAGAGCCGCCGGAGACGTGAACATGCTGCAGTTGATACGCGTGACAGCGGCCTTTTTAGCGTGCTGCTGGGCCACTTGGGCCACGCAGGATGATTTTCCGGTTCCAGGAGGACCGATGACGAACACGGCTCTGGCTGACGCGTCACAAGTTGGCGACAACACCGACTCGATCTGTTGGCGTTCGTCGGCGCGACCAACCACGGGACGGTAGCCGACAGATCGGCCATTCGAAATGCACTCGAGAATCCACGCAGGCGTCGATGGAAGCTGTGGCTTCTGCTCGGTCGTGTCGGCGCTTTGCTCAGATCTGTCGGTGTCGGTGTCGTTGTACTTGAGAGTACGTCGGATGGACGCCAACTTTTTGGTCGGTGTCGGTCTCGTTGAATTTTCAGATTCCGTCGGCACGGCGGCTACCCCATCACCATCGAGATTCTTCACCCTCTTCTCAGGATTGGTTGGTGTGACGGCAGCGGAGAGCTTTCGCTTCTTGTTTTTGGTTGGTGTCACGAAGGTCGTTGGTGCCACTGCTGCTGGCGTCGGTGGTTCCTGTTGCTGGGACCCCAGTGAGAGCTGACGCGAGGCGGCAGCCTGTGCCTCTACTTCGCGGCGGTGGCGCGATGTGAGTTCGTTCCACGCGTTTACCTGTGCGCGGGTCCGCATGCTCTTCTCGTCTGCGAGGTTGTTGGTGTCTGTCAGCGAAAAAGCGCGGGGTCAAGGATGGCGCCAACTTTGCATTTCAGCCAATCAGCAGTCGAGCCAGGGTCGTAACAGTCAGGGAACTGTCAGTTTGTAACCGATTATGTAGCCATCTTGATGGTAGGAGATCGTCAGTCACACCAATCATAAGGTCCACTGACGCAGGTAACGCAGTAGCAAGTCGCGACCGTATGAGGAGGAAGGAGAGGAGATTTGCGGTACTAGTATGTACAGTGTTCTATTGCCTTACAGCTATGATTGATTCCTATGTCTAGTGGGTGGCATGATAATTTACAAGTGGTGTCTTCTCTACACGCGCAGGCAGTAGCTGCAGCTGGAATGGTGGTGGTGACCGCCGTCGAGTGCGGCGTGTGCCTGGGCGATCGGGGTCGGTGCCCGCGTGCCCTGCGCGATGAGCTGGAGGTGGTGGATCCGCGAGGTAAGCAGTGGGTGGGACGTGTCACCGAGGTAGTTGCCCTCCTTGGTGATCAGCCGCGAGTTCATGATGGACCGCAGCTCGCAGTTGTTGGATAGTTTGCGCTGGAAGCAGTGGATTCCACCGGTCGCGAAGCCACTCTCAGCCGCGATGTGGTCAGCCTCGTGCTCGAGACGCCATGAGAGCAGCATGTTGGTGCCCATGAGGCCGATAGTACCAGCCACCGAGGCCACCAGTTTGTTTGGGATCTTCTTGATGCCGTAGCAGCACGCGACGACTGTAAGCGGCAGAAACGAGCCCGAGATGATCGAGTGATTGCGCGCAATGTGGGCGCTTTCGTGGGCGAGCACAAAGTTGATCTCGTCCTTGGACGGGATCTGGTCCTTGAACTGCTGGCGCTGCTCGCCAGTGGCGTAGAAGGCATCGTAGAGCTCGACCGGCAGCACGATGCACGCGCCGCGCGATCGGATCGTCGCGTTGGACCCGAGCGATGCACCGGAGGTCTCTTCGCTGACTCGAATCGACAGCCGCTCTGGGTTCTTGACACCAACGTTGGCAGCGATGCGTCGCACGTTGACCGCGAACGGATCGTCGTGCTCTAACTGGACCGAGTCGGAGCCCTGCGCGAGGCTGAGCGAGAAGTCGCTTGTGGGCTCTGCCAACGGGTAGCTGGAGAACGCGTACATGGCGAGCGCCGAGGTGCCGACAAAGCGGCGGGTGAATGCGGCGGTGGACATGAAGGCAATGAGTCGCTTCTTGGCAAGTGCCCAAGTGAGCTCATTGACCGGAAGCGGCGCCATGGCGGCGGCGCGCGTCTGCGCACGGCGCTCAGCAGTCAGTTGCTTGTCTCTGTCGTCCACAGAGCCACCAACCACCGGCAGGTGATGGCTGGATTCGTGTCTCTTGAGCGGTGCTGGAGACGCGAGTGATGGATGGTTTTACAAGTCGCACTGCTTTGCAACCAGACAGCCCAAAATAATACGAGATGGTGAGATGACGTCTATCGCCGAGATGCAGGCGTCTTAGCGGTGATGCGGGAGGGTACACGAGGTCGAGGAGGACCGACGACTGGCAAGCGCGAGAATGCACGAGTGAGCTGCTGACGTAGGCTGTCGAGAAACGAGAGGAGCCATGCAGCAGCCACCGATTGCGATCGACTGACGTCGGTCGATATTGACACGGCACTCACGGACGTGCTGGACGTGACGCCACGCGTTTGGCCAATCAGAACGGCGTATTTGTCAACATCTCAGTCAAATGGGTGTTAAACCGGGTGCATTTACCGGTCATTACGTGTCATTGGGACAGTATTGATTAATTTTGGGTATCGGCAATATCCAAATATGGGTAACAAACAGGGTCAACGTCATCGATTCTCAGAGGTGTGCATCGCAGCCGCTAAACATAACCTCTGGGTGGCCCACTTCAAGTGGACCCCACTCACAACGCCGAGGCAGCGACGACCGGATTGACGAGCTTGCCAATGCAATCAATGGTGACTTCCATGACATCTCCTGGGGCAAGGTAGACTGGTGGACTGCGGGCAAAGCCAACACCCTACGAATAGGTTAAAAAAAGTCAACACCAGTCATCTTGGATACAGGGTTCGTCCATCCTGGAACGGTACCTCTGGCGTGCCGGTGATAATCAAGGTGCCTCGTGGAAGTGTCGTGTCCTGGGACAGCTGACTGATCAGCTCAGCCACCGAGAAGATCATGTCCGCTGTGGACGAGTTCTGCATGCATTTGCCATTCAGGTGCGTCGAGATCGCCAGTGTCTGTGGGTCTGGAATGATCTCAGGTGTCACCAACACCGGGCCGATAGGACAGAAGGTATCAAAGGTCTTGGAGCGGCACCACTGGCCGCCTCCCTTCATGCCTTGCCAGCGGCGAGCCGAGATATCGTTCGCGCAAGTGTAGCCGCCGACGTACTTGAGAGCATCTTGGACCGATACGTTCTTGCACGACTCCTTCAGCACCACACCCAGCTCGCACTCATAATCCACCTCTGGAGGATCTGATGCAATGCGAGGGATCACTACTGGATCATTGGGGTTCTGCAATGCATTGACGCCCTTGGTAAAGAGCACTGGCGTTTTCGGCTCGGGCATGTTGGTCTCCTTCGCATGTTTGCGGTAGTTCAACCCAATGCACAGAATCTGCGAAGGAAGAACCGGCGCGAGCAGCTTCTTGATCGCCGCTTCCTCTCCAGTGAACTGAAGGCTACCCAGCGGATCGTTGTTCTCAACGAGACGCACCACGCTGCTGTCCTGACTGAGTCTCTGGCCGCATCGGATTGCGCCGGTCGTATCCACAAAGCGCACCAGGTGTGTCGCTCGACCGCTGCTGGAGCTGAACGACATTTTGAGAAGGTCGGGAGTGCGCAGTTGAGCAATGCGTCCAGGGTATCGCGTCGTTGGCAGCGTGAGGAGAGCGTGAGAGGCGAGCGCGATCACCATCAGGTTTGCGAATCAAAACGTAGAGCGCTTGATTGCATTGGTATCTTGATGTGGACCACCTTATAAACGGAGCAGAACTGTGTGGACAACATAAAATACGGATTCAAGTTCAACATCAAAATTTTTGATGTTGAACTTGAATCACATTTAATGTACCGGTATTGGTCAAATGATTCACGCAAAAAGACCTCGTCATGAGTGTGACTTGATGACCGGAGGGTGAATCGGAAAATGGGACGCCGAGGGCAAGGCGTCCTCGACTCGCGGTTTTCAGGTTCGCCAAGAAGCAGAGCCCTCTATGCATGGGGGACTCGAGGGGAGACCGTGACGTGGGCTGTTGTCCAGAGCAAAATCGGTTCCTGTCAGATGAGGTGCTGCCATAGAAGTGTAAGATTTAGCCCGACCTGAGGCAGTCCAAGTTGGACAGTCCAACATCATCAGCCATGCCGTGACCGTACATCTTGAAGAGAAGACCGCATGTGGCATGCAGTTGCATGCCATGTCAGCGGTTTGATTCAAACCGCTGACATGTAAACTGCTTGCGTAAGATACAGTACTGCTCGTGCAACATAGACTGGAGGCCCACGCCGCGAGACTCCCTGCAAGGCACTACAGGATCTCCCTCGGGCAGGAGAGCGTCCTGGGTTCTGTGGGGTACATAGCTACAGACTAGTACAGTATCCAGTGGATGGTGTTGGTTACACCCCCGGGTGTGACTCACACGGTGTGACTCCCACCGTCTGACTCCCACCGTGTGAGCTACAGTGGTACTTTACTATATCAGTACATTACTGTTGTTTCTACAATCCTGCCCAACATGATGAATCAGGACGGATGTATGCATCAATACAGGTTTTCACGTGGCCCACACCATTCCTCCGAACAAGCGGAAGCGTCACTTGCTGCTGGCTACCTGACCTCATCCCGCGCGGGCCGACGCGTCGACTCCCCCGCCTCCCTATCTACCAACAGGAGGCCCTGCGACCACTGCAAGATATCACTGCGCTTAGGTACACTCACGCCGACGCGACGACCAGTTACAGCACCGGCCAGCCGAGGGAAAACCAAGGGGAAACCAAAGGGAAACCACCACTCAGAAATCAATGCGCAAGTGTACGTGCTTGGTCGACACCGAGTCGGACTCGGAGGATGACGTCGCGTCGCTGCCGCTCCCCCTCTTGGACATGTCGGTGTCGTCGTCGTCCTCCTCCATTTCGTCGGCGTCCAGCAACGCGACGCTGGAAGAAATGGAGGCGATCGCCGCGGCAGCCGCGCTCTTATCATCGTCTTCATCCATCTCTTCTCCGGCCGAGTTGCGACGCAAAGTCTCGGGCTACCGCGACGCCATCTCCACGTCCACCGCGCTCCACAATTCTGAGGCGTTGCGCCAGGCGCAGGCACTACAGAACGTCTTCTGCGCCTGCTACGACGTGGACACGGTGCTCACACAAGTGCAGCGAAGGGAGCGCACGTTCTCGCCCATCCAGCTGACGCTACTCACACGCGAGAGTATCACCACGGTCTTCCGCTACGCTACGTCGTTCCCCGAGCGCAGTCGCAGCAGCAGCAGCAGTAACCAATCGACCATGAGCGACGCCGACAGGTACCACCGCAGTGCCGTGGCCACCGGGATCATCGCCAAGTTCTACCTCAAAGCAATGACGTGGCACGGGTCCCCCAAGCCGATCGAGACTGCTACCATCAACACCAACAACTTACGTACGTCGGCGTTGGTGTTCTCCCCGCCGACGAGTCCGAGCCAACGCCGACGGTACAGCGCCGACGCCTCCGCCGCGCTCCTGTCGCCGACCCACCGCGACATTCTGTCGTTTGGTTCAGCGCAGAAATCCAAGGCACAGAAACGGAGAAACCAGTTCGGAACGAGTCTCAGCACGTTGCCCTGTAGTCTCGAAGACGTGGCGAACGGTGTCCACCTGGATACGCTCCAGTGCATGGACTCGGCCGAGATACGTGGGTACATCCTTCGCCTCGAAGACCTCACCGAGCCAGAGTGGAAATCCATCTTCAGCGAGCTGTACAAATTCATGTGGGAGTGCAAACAACCGTCGCGTGCGGCAGAGGTGAGCAGTCCAAGCAGTGGCGGCCCGGTGCACAGCGAATCAGCCCTGGACACGGTCTTGATCGCTAATATGTGCCGCGTCACCAAGCACTTTGTCGTGTATCCGTCCGTGCACAAGATGCTCGCGAGTCTCGAGTGCCCAGGCCCACTGATCGATGGATCTCCATCGACGACGACGCTGTTCCCAGCGCTATCGGCGTTCGCGTACTCGTCCGACATCGCGGCATTGATCCACGGCGTGATCCACATCGCACAGCGTCGGCAGTTTAACCTCGACGGGATCATCCAGAGCCTCGTGTACCAGATCGTGTCCGCTGCTCCGAATACTGCACGGTTCTCGGCGGGAAACAACAACGCGATGCCGATGGGACTGACCACGCCGATCTTCAGTCTCAAGAAGCCGAAGGAGGTCCACGAAACAATCAGCGGATGCGCCGAGCTCGTGACCAAGATCTTGGCCCAGCAGTTCCCAAACACGTTCAGGTACTACATCCACACCAAGGTGCAGTTGGCGTCATTCGAGAGCGTCGAGTCGTTCGAGCGGGAGCTGTTCCCACCCAAGACCCCGCCAAGCGACCCCTCGCTTCACGCTGACATCAAGAATGCTGTCATGGCCGCGCTGTTGGATGACCCTGAGACACTGCTCAGGCTCGCGGACGTCGCGCTCGCTGAACTTCGCTTCTTGGATACGTACCACGACCTCGTTGGAGGCAGCCCGCCCACTCTGGTCGTCGACGTGATTCGCTGTGCGATCGACAACTCGCTGCTGGATCGCTCGCAGCTGGAACTGTTTCTTCCGTGCTTCCATAATCGCCTCCTGGAGGTCTTGAGCACGTCCATCAACTTCCATCAGCACATGTCAACCATATCCGAGTTTGCATCACGGGAGTGCTTCAGCGACAGCGACTCGGACGACGCTTCAGCTGAGCTCGATGAGGACGACGACGATGATGAGAATGACGACGATGATGATGATGACGATGGTGACGAACCACAGACTCGTTCGTCTCGGCCAGAGACCCCGACAGATTCCAAGCTGCCCGTGCTTCGCATCGTGTCAAGTCCTTCCCATGGCCCTGAGGATGATCGCTCAAAGAAAGATAGCATGACATCGTCGTCGACAAGCGGTTCGTCCTCGTGCCTCTCGCCTGTTTCAGGGAAGCAAGCCATCACGCACCGGCCGCTGACTTCGATCGACCTGATTCTCCACGTTGTGGACTTCTTCGACGCGGTGATTCGGATGGGCATCGACACAATCGACAACAAACTCATGCGCCTCGATCTCTCGACGTCGCTGATCCAGCTCTTTGAGAAGTATCCGAAAGCGAACGTGCTTCACAGCCGTCTGCTGAAGCTCTTCCTCGGTCTCTTTGACCGCAAGACGACAGGGCGTGTGAACAACCCGTTCTTGCGAAGCGTCTTCCGGCATCCCAACTCCATCCAGTCCTTCATCATGTCAAAGCTAAACAAGAGCGCAAAGAACCACCCGTACGATCCACACTTGGCGATCCTTGGCGTCAAGATCGACAAGATCTGCAGTGCTCCGTCGCTGCAACAGGAGGTCGTGGTGCAGTACTGTACCAGCACAGCGGGCTGGGGTGAGTTTGCGTCGTCGCTGGTGGCGAGACACTACCAGCAAATGGACGCGCTCGACGACTTAGCGCTCGCCATCGGCTACAACGGTCAGAATGGGAGTCCACTGGGAAGACGAGGCGACGGCATCGACGACGTGTTCCCGCTGGCACGTTCGTCGTCGTCCTCGTGTGATTTCTTGACGAACGAGTTGCAACCATTCAAGCGGCTTCCCATAGAGAAAGAAGGATTCGGATCGTCGCAGAATCTGGCGGACGGCTCCGACGCTGTGAACCCCACGGACATGCTCAAGAGTCGAGCTCAGAGCCAGTTCCCAAAGTCCATCATAGACATTTTGCGGAGCGACACGGCCACGTCGTTTGAAGCCATGGAAGATGAGAATACCGTCGTTGGGTACGCGTACCAGAAACTCTCCAAGTGGGTGAAAGTGCAGCTCAAGTTTGACAAGTCCACGTGTATTCTCGTGTGCCAAGAGGTGCCAGCCCACCATGAGGCTGCCTCCAACAACACAGACAAGAATCCAGCCACAACGACAAACGGCTCCGCGACAAACAATGGCAGCTCATCCGTGAAGAAGTCGACGTCGCTGTCGACATCCAAGCTGAAGCAACTGTGGATGCAACACAAACCGCAGTGGACAAGCCGACCCAAGAAAGTCGTCGTGTGCACGGCTCGCAAGTGGATCGCATTCGGTCGAACCGTGAAGAACCCAAACGTCGGCGCATTCGGATTCCAAGTGGACGTCTTTGACCGCATTCGGGAAGAAGACCAGACGCTCACGTTTGTGACGCGGTCCGAGCAGTCGCGGACGCTGTGGTTTGAAGCGATGCAAAATGCCGTGCTTGGCGCGCGCACTCTACGTCATCCGAGTTTCGCGGACGTGAACGAAGAGGCAAACATCAATCTCGTCAAGTGTGTCGCCACTCAGCGAGAGGGCACGCAGATGGTGTACTTGGCGCTGCCAGACGTGCATGTGCTGGGGCCAGTGATCTCGTCAAGCTTCCTGCTCAAATCCGAAGTGCCTGAAGAGATCCCGATCTGGGGTACCTTCCAGGGCCCGAATGGCGTGAGCAAGTACTGCTCCTTGTTCAAGAGTTGTCTCCACGTCATGTCTGTCCAAAAGAAGAGCGTGTACGCCAGTGGGTACTCGGTGATCGTCGAGTTTGACGCGACGCTGCAAGCCGTGGAAGCGCCAGTAAGTGCGCCGTCCACGCCTGTTCCACCCAAGGCCTCATCCCAGTCCAACCGTGGCCGCATCCACCTCCAGCTGCAGCTTGCGCCACCCCCGGATCCGGAGAAGACCGTGACCTGCTCGTTCACGGACACCTACCTCGTCAGTGGGAACCAGATCATTTCGCTCACGAGAACCATCGCTGACTCGGAGAAGCTCGTGAAGATTCTGTGTGTCGAAGATGAGACCGATGACCGGTTCGAGTAGCCAGCACTTTGGTCCACGTTAGAAATTACGCGTCAACCAAGCAACGATCTCCTCGCGGCTGAGCTCGCCGTCGCCACTCGTGTCCAGCTCGTCAAAGACTTTGTCAATCTGCTTTGGGGTCATGGCCATGCCCAGGTCGCCACAGAGCCGGGCAAACTCGTTGCGGTCAATCGAACCCGTGTGATCCCGATCAACCTCGTCGAAGAACAAGTCAAAGCGTTCTTCATCCGTCTTGTCGGTGCCGTATCGATCCCGCAGTTCCTTGTAGATCCTCGAGAGGAAAGCAGGAGGCTCCCATGTCGACTCTCCTGTCTCGCGGTTCCAGTAGTACTGCAACGCAAGCCACATGTCACCAATCACCACCCAGCACACGCGCCACTCCCTGCCACAACCCAACGTACCGTATTCCCGTGACCATCGTCGAACGCCTGCCAGAGCTCCTGGTTGCTGTCATCGTCCCGGCGTGGTGTCTTGGCCACACATTTTGGCCGCTCCCACATCGACTCGCCCGTGCGTGTGTCGACAAAGTACTCGAACCCGGTCGCCGCATCGAACTGTTTCTCAAAGAGCGA
This sequence comes from Pythium chondricola, assembly GCA_023337575.1. Classification (NCBI taxonomy): domain Eukaryota; phylum Oomycota; class Peronosporomycetes; order Pythiales; family Pythiaceae; genus Pythium; species Pythium chondricola. The sequence continues at coordinate 54,301 of JAADXF010000040.1, forward strand.
CTTGAGAAACCTGCGGAACTTGGTACGTGCAATGCGAGCGCGGTAGATGCGCTGCAGTTTGATGGCAGCGGCGACGCGTTCCGGCCCCGTCGCGTTCGCGGCCGTGCGCTGTGGAAGCTCCGAGGCGTTGGTCTCCCGTAACGCTTGATGCCGGGCCTTCAAGGCCGAGCTCACCATGAAGAGCTCCGATTCCGACATGTCCGCGATCCAGATGATGTGGCCCCCCGTTCGACGATCCGTCGCAAATGTCACCGTCGCGGTGACTGCTTTCGTGTCGTGATGGCTCGGGTTGTGGAGTCGCGTGATCTGGAACGAGTGCGCGTCGTCGTGTGGCAGCACGTTGGCGAGTCGTGTGCCGTCCACGTAGCAGTACTGGAGACGTGGCAAGCGGTAGAGTTCCTTGGGCACGTCGCCTTTGAGCTGTGGGTTGTCGCGCAGCTTGACTCGCTTCAAGCTCTTGAGGTGACCGAGTTCTTTCGTGAGGCCACCGGTCAAGTTGTTCGCAGACAGATCAACCGCCACGACGTGGTTGCGCTCCCACGTCACTCCGAACAAGGGCAGCTGCTTCTCGAGTGTCCCACGGAGCAGCAGCGCGTCCGCGGTTTGCTCCACTGCGTTAGCCAGCGCCGGCCATCCCGTGTCGACCTTCCACGCTCCTGTTGAGCCGCCAGTCTTTTGGTAGAAGCGCAAGAGTGCTTCCAGTTCGAGCTGGGCGTGTGACGTGTGCGTGGGCGGCTTCCCGGTGTGCGTCATTCCATTCACGTGTACAGTATTCCAGCACCAATGCTGATGGGAACAAGAGCTCAAGAGCAAGGCGAGTCTATTCCACAGGTATAAATAGCGAGGAAGAGCAACCGGTGGCTCTCACGAATCTACCAAGTGGAAGCGCGGACACTACACGTTCAAGCTCAGCGTCAAGCCTGTGATAACGAGTGGAAGAAGGGCAGGGAGCGAGTACGATGACGCGGCGGCTCCCGTTTGTGGTGGCGCGGGCGGGTGCTTGGAGCTGAGGTCCCATTCCGCGGGCGATTCATTGTCCCCGGATGCATCGAATGCAGCCGACGAGGACCCATCGAACAGTGGGACGCGCGAGGTACTCGCGTGGTCGAGTGCCTGGCAAACGAAGTGGCGCAGTCGCAACTCCGTCGCGTTGAGCTTGGAGCCGTAGTCGCCAGGGTGCGAGAGCACGTCTCGGATCAGCGGCGTAGTCCCAGGCGTCCATAGACAGCACGGGTCACCTAGCTCTTCGCCGTTCGTCTGGCCGTCACCGTCCGCGTCGCCCTCACACAGAGAGCGCGACCACACGAAGCCCGCGGCTGCGAAGGCCTTGCCGAATGGATTGAGTGGACCGCCGCCGTCCCAGGCGATGTGGCCCAGTGCGTGGGCACCGCCAAGGCCATCACCGTTGGGGATCTTGGCGACGAAGTCGGGCCGCGCGTGAACGGTCGACGTGAGCGTCGTGACGAGGAGCAAGACCGGTGCCAGTGGTGTCATTGTGTGAGTTGCAGTGTTGTGAAGGAGGTGGCGTCTTGACGAATGGAGCGGTCGTTCTTTCTCTTCACGGCAGCGGCAAGTGCGACAGACTGGGGGAATCGTGTCCAAGCGCGAGAACGAAAGATGCGATGGAGTCGAAGTCGAATTGGAACTCAACTTGACCGCTTGTGTACGTCGTCACGTGTGTGCGCGCCATGGGATCAACTCGCAAGGGTCAGCGCGGCGCTGGCCTCATTTTCATTCGAGCCGTCCCATTTTGTGGGGCAGATGCCGAGAAGCTTCTTCTCATCAAGTATACCGAAACCGAGTATCATGTTGGGAAAGTGCAACCATGATCACAGATCCAGCAATTTAGAGAATCATACTACTAAGTACGTAAATTTAGTATTAGAATGTATTTCATACAGTCTGATGGGCATCAAAACTCAGTGTGCTGAAGTATATGGTTTCATGATGCTCACGACGGCGGTGGGGTGTCTTACAATAAGAAACATGGAGAAGCAAGCTTACAGTGCGACAGCGAGAGCCGAGACAGCGACGGCGACCGCGGTCGCGAAGCCGACATGAGACAGCGACTTGGTGAACGCGACGGCGGCCGACGATGTGTTGGCGGTGGACGACGCGCTGCTGCTGCTGGCGGTGGCCTTGGCGGCGGCCTCTTCCTCCTCCTTGGCGATCATCGCCTCGTACTCTTCCTGAGTCATCCAGCCCGAGCCAAGTGATTCATCGGTGGACGAGCCTGCCGCCGAGGACGACGCCGCGGGAGATGTGGTGGTGGCCGCGGCATCCGAGCCAGAGCCAGCGCCAGGCGCAGGCGCAGGCGCAGGCGTCGGCTCCGTCGGGACACCCTCGCCTGGCGTCAGCGCCGGCGTCTCGTTGGTCGGCGCCGTCGTGGCGGGCGTGTCCGCGCCATCCGCGGGCTTGACAGTCGCTGGCGCACACAACGCACGCGCCGACTTGAGCGCATCATCCGAGAGCTTGGACCCAGCGTTGCCAGGGTCGGTGGCGCCCGAGGGTACGGCAGGCGTCGCGCCGGCCTTCCACTCACAGCACGGGTCACCAAGCTCCTCACCGTTGGTCTGTCCGTCGCCGTCCGAGTCGGCCTTGCAGAGCTCGGTGGTCCAGGCGTTGCCGGCTGCGGAGAACGCCTTACCAAAATCGTTGGTGGAACCGCCGCTGTCCGGGTCCTTGTGGCCCACGGCCGTGACGCCCGCGACGCCGTTGCCGTTCGGGATCATCTTGGCGTACTTGGAGACTGCCTCCGTGGTCGAGCAGAGCGCCGCCGTGGCGCCGACGAGCAGAGCGAAGACCGTGCGAGTGTTCATTGTGGCTGTGGGAGTAGATGGGGGGAGCTGCGGGAAGCGACGGTAGACAATTTAAATACTGGAACGCTGTGGATTCTATCTCCTTCTTGGGGTCGAATTCCGGAACTGAGCCTCGCGAAGGAAGTTCCGGTAGAGGTGGTTCCAGTCTGGAATTTCCAGAGGCAGAGGCCACGCCATGACCATGCGCTGTGAAAGAAAGCCACATGCGGTTTTGCTGGTTTCGCTGGCGCCGTCGTTGGATTGTGGAGGTCGTACTCTTCCAGTGGACCAGCTGGACGGCGGCCAAAACCGGATCTTGCGCAAAACCTGGCAAAACACTAGGAAAGCAACCACCAAAATCTCATGTTTTTACATCTTGTTTTTGGTATTTTACACACTAGGAATCCAGCGGCAGCCGAAAATCCAGATCAATTCCTCGGCGCATTTGGCCCAATCGACACACTTGCTCTCACAGTCAATTGCAAGTCTCGACCGTCGAGTCGACGGCGAAAGAAAAGTCAAGCCATTTCAGGTGATCCAGCCGTCTTCCTCGTGATGTGAGACCATCCACGATGTTTACAACGGTGACTTCGTGATCCTGGGGGTGGAGGCCACGCTGGCTGCCGCTGCCATCTCGCGCGCCAACTTCTGCTGCAGCCGCTGTTCGCGCCGCTCAAGATCCTGCATTTGGGCTGTTTCCAGAGCAGCGTCGAGTCGGACCTTATCCGGATGAGCGCGATGGGATCCGGATTTCGTTGAGAATCCGGCGCCATCCAGAAACTCATGGTGGATGCGGTCGTCTCTGAAGGCGGCCATGACCACCACGGGATGGTTGCCACCGTACGCTGCGAGTGCCACGATATGAGCCGCGGGGCTCCACGCGATCTCCAGGATTGGATAGCCATGGAAGAAACTGCGGCCCCACAGGCTGCTACTATTACTAGTGGCATCGTCCACACGTTGGCCATGGAGGCTGTCAAACAAGTGTGGGACGCCGTCCTCTGATCCACACACGACAAACTGTCCGTCCGGCGAGAAGCTAGCCTTGACCAGGAGCTGGTCGCACTCAATGCCCGTGTAGCTCTTGTGTAGGAGCAGGAAGCTCCGCAGTTCATACTGGAGCAACGCATGTGGATGCGTCAACACCAGGAGGTGTTTCTTGCGTGGATGCAGACGAAGACTCGCGATGCTGCGCTGGCCAGTGCGAACTGTGCGGGTTAACTCGAACGACAGGCCACTTGCGGACGGCGTCCACACCGTGATAGTACCCATCGAATCCCCACAGAAGACGCGCCCCGTGGCCGGCTCCAGACTCAAGCAGTGGACGGCGCCGTCCACAACGTTCCATTGATGCAACGGTGTGGACGTGTAGGGCTGTCGAGTGGACAGATCCCCGGTGTCCCACAAGCGGACCACTCCGTCTGACGCGCCGGTGACCACGAGCCGCGGCTGTGTCGTGTGGAATGCCGCAGCGTAGACAAACGCGGGGCGAGGCACGTGCTGCCACACTCGCGATGGTAGCGCCACCTGGGGCGCGGAGATCTGTGCGTCGTCCTGCAGCGTCCACAGCATCGCTGATCCGTCCGAGGACGCGGACACCAACGCTTTGACGCCGTCCACACGAAGCCCCCACTCGAGCGAGTGGATCATGCCCTGGTGGCCACGGCAGAGTTGCCATAGCACGCCCGAGTTGGTCTGGTGGATATGAATGACCCATTCGTCCGCTGTCGCCGTGCGCTGGTGGACGGCTGCCGCGAGGAAGAGCCCGTCTGGACTGAATGTGAGGCTGCTACAGCCATTGCGACCAGTGGGCAGACGGTGGAGCACACGATGAGGGATCAGGCACGACTCTCCAGGCATCCGCTTGCAGCGAAGCAGTGGATCGTGGGCACTATCCAGGATAGGAGGTAGTAATAGCGGTGCTGGAGTTGGGGTTGCTGGTGCTGCAGCGTCCGTCGTGGTCGCTTCTCGTTGGGATGGCACTGACTCGGGTGGTATTACTAGCTGATTGTCCCCACTATTCGTATCGCGGGGCTGGTCACTGGAGTCGTTGGTGGCTTCTGCGGTCTGCTGCTCCGCGATGGGCGTGATCTGGTGGAGCCTGCTTGTGGACAGCACTGGATGCAGAGCAATGTGGAGACTGGACGCGATGCGCTGCTTGGTTCGCTTCTGATACTGGAGGAAGACCGCTGGGACTGCCGTGCCACTCGCTGGGTCATGTCTGCTGTTGTATCGAAACAGCGTCTGCGCGTGGTGGTCATCCATCCACGAGAGAGGCTGCCACGCGTGAAGCTGGAGCCGCAGTGTGGACGGCTCGTCCGCACCGGACAATGACGGAAGGCGGAGGTTGCCGTGGGCACTCACCGGCTTGAAAAAGCACCACCCGCAGTGTTTGGCCATGGTGGTTGCGGCGGCGGATGTGCTTGGTTTCGTGGCCAGCTTGGCTGGCAGCTGTCTCGCTTTCTTGGTCGGCTTCCGTCGTTGCACGAGCTCCACGAGGACGATGGTCCTGGGTGACAGGAATGCGGCCAGGTCGACGGTCGTCCACTGCACTTGCGGTGCTGGTTTCCACTCGAGCGCAGGTGTACGAGTAGATCGCTGGCTCCAGGACGCCACTGGAGTCTCTTGTGGTGGAGCGAGTGGATGCCCTGTGCACACGTCCACAAGGTGGACAACGAGGTGTGGCTGATCGAAGCTGCTGCTGGCACTGGTGAGGCCGAGGGGCACTTGGTCCGTGTGGTGGACTGTCATTTCGAACGAGCCACTGCGTGTAGTAGTCGCATCCAGCGACGCCAGTCGATTCTGTGCCTCGGTGGAGAGCGACGGCAGTTCCGTCTCGCTGACCAATGGCGCAAAGGACTTCGTGAGGCAAACACAAGTGCTCAAGACTCCCCAGATCGAGCTGGCGCGTGGTGGTCGTGCCTGGCGTGTGACCACGCGAGCAGTGGATGGCTTGGTCTCCTGGTTTCGCGCGCTGGTCCTAGCACGCAGCGATGGCGACGCGAGAAGGCGTGGCTTGCGTCGTGCCTTGTTCTTGCTGGTCCGACTGGCTGGTTCTTGGATGGATGCGTTCGGTCGAACAAGCAGTGGCGACGACGACGGTGCGGTTTGTTGACGGTTGGGCAGTCCATCCGTTGGTGGTGGCGGGGACTGGAGCAGTGTCGTGCCCTCGGGGTCGTCGTCACTTGGTTCGTGTTGCTTGCGCCGTCGGCTGCGGCGATCACTGTGTTTGGTAGACGTCGCCATGCCTGCTAGATCACCACGAGATCACCGCTACTGTAGATTCAAAAAGGCCAAAACTACATGTCGTCGTCCAAGGGTCACGTTGTTCTATAATTCTACGACGGGGAGGGGGTGGGGGGGGCAGACGCTGATACAATCCTGGGTATAATATCGAATAGAGACACGAGCCACTCGCACACGATGCTCAGTGGAGCAGTGCCGAGCACAGCGAGGACCTGGTCCGATCTGGAGACTGGAGCACAAAGTCGACCTACACAAATAAAAAAAAAGGGTGAGTAGGTACGGGATCACAACCACTGCTCCACCAGCCACCGCGCATACAAGTTCGTGGGCGAACGGGTTGCTGTCGGTGGTGATCTCGAGGTCAGCGAGGTGTCGCTTGGCTTCCAGTGCACGTAGCATCACCGAGTCATGGTAGGGCAGGCTGCAGCGTCCAATCAATCAGTGCGTCGTCACGCCGGAAAAAATAAACTGGGTCAACAAGACACGTACTCTAGTGCCGGCGCGAACCCTGTCTTGGGGCACACAGCCGCGATGTCGGTGAGCGACGAGCCGAAGAGATACCGCACGATTCGCAGCATCAATTTGATCTGGTGGCGCGAGATCTTGGCGCGTCGCAGCCCCACGAGGTTGAGCCCAAGCAGCTTGGCGCGGTTGCCGCTCGCGAGTCCGTACGGCAGCACGTCGCCATCCACGGCGCTGCCCCCTCCAATCATCGCGAGGCTGCCAATCTTGATGTGCTGCTTGAGTCCGACCTGGCCACCGACGATGGCAAAGTCGCCAATCTCCACGTGGCCGGCGATGCATACGTTGTTGGAGAGCACGACGTGGCGGCCAATCTGGGCGTCGTGGGCCACGTGGGCACCGCACAGGATCCAGCAGTTGTCACCCAGCGTCGTGGGCTGCTGGGACGAGTAGGACGTGCTTCGGTGGATCGTGACGTGCTCCCGGATGCGGCAGTCGCGGCCGATCTCGAGCTGGAACTGCTGGCCTGGGTGGCTGCTCCGTGCCTCGTGTTTCTTGTCTTGGGGATCACCACCGATGCACGCGAAGGGGTGGATCACCGTGTCGCTGCCCACTCGCGTCTTGCCGTCCACCACGACGTGCGCCTGCAGCACCACGCCGTCCTCGAGCACGACGTCTAGGGAATTATAATTGAGTGGGTGAGCAATTATAATTGCCCCGAGTGCCGAACAGTAGAATATTATAAACTACCTGGGCCGACGACACTGTACGGACCGATGCGGACACTGTGGCCGAGGGTGGCGCCTTCGTGGATAACGGCGGTCGGGTGGATGACGGTCTCCATGGTGCTGGAGATGGAGCGAGGGAGATTCACGTGGTCTCGCTGGGCATCTTCTCGTGACTGGAAGTTGCCCATCTGCTCATGTGCTCCATGTTAGACGGTTTTCTACATATACATACATCGATGGAGGGATGGGCCACTATACCGCAGCGTGATCGATGAGTTCCTCCATCGAGTGCATGACAGCAGAAGACGCCGCGGTCTGGTCCGGCATGAATGTCAATACAGTAGACGCGGTTAATTCAAACACCACACACAGAAAGAGCATCGGGAGAGCCTACGAGGCGGCGCACAGACAGCGCACTGGTCCGACGGCACGCAGACCGCGCGAGCACTTCCACGGCGGCATCGGGCGGCGCGCGCGCCGAGCATCGCCGGAGCGTTGACGGCAACATCTTGTACACGATTGGATGCAAGTGAATATGCAATTAATGAATAAAAACTATATATATTATATTATAGACTCTAAATCAGTACCCAGCAAGACTGTAGTACTTGACTGTAGAGTACAGTACAGTACTGCATGCCGGGGCATGTGCCCCATCAATCATGGGCATCATGGAGCTCAGCATCATGGAGCTCAGCATCATGGAGCGCAGCAGGATTTCGCCTTTGCGACTCTGCAGTACTTGTACGTGCAGTCGAGGTGCAATGCATGTATGCATTGTCCGTATACGAACAATACTGGGCTGAGGCTGCTGAGCGAGTTGGTCCTGTCATCAGATCTTTCCTTGACGTCACCTGAGTCGGTTGGACTGTTGTGTGCGTGTATTAATACAGTACTGTATGTGGTGCATCTGTTGGTTTGGCGCTCGGTACAGTACCAGCAGGTTGCTTGGCGCCGACTATTACCGGCGTAGACGGCTTGCGTTGACGATGGAAACTTTGACTCCGACAGATCGGTGCACCCACACAACCGGTGACGCCCCACGGCAGATGAAGTCATACGCATACTGTACTGGACTGTAATTTACAGCCACAGCATATTGGCCAGTGAGGGTAAGGAATCTTGAAGGATGCAGTGCAACAGTACTGTACTTGTAAGGCACCCCCCCTCACGACGCAACGAGGACACAGGCATCTTCTTTCACACACTACACTGTACCTACGGTGTGCACATGTCGAAGCCGTCGCTGTGGCGACAGCAAACTATCGACGGAGAAGGTGCTGTGGCGGCGCTCGTCACCTCACCACCATGCACACAACCATGTACTGCACGACCACACAACTCGCATTTGCCAATGTCCCTGACTTCATTCCATCCTCACCAAGCGTGAGCAGACTCTGACGACCTCCATCGTCGGTCGTCAGCACAGTTAATAAGCCATAGATCGCACTGCGTATCGTCCCGTATGCAGATCGTTCCCGACGTCCACCTGCCCGTCATGGCTAGTGGTTTGACGGGGTCGCAGGCTGAGTTCCGCCTGATTTTACTCACAGTCAATCAGGTGCATCCACTTCAACCTGGTACAGTATGGTGTACAGTTAGTTATTAATAGTCGCTCACACAGTCAAGTCTATACCGGTACTGTCTATATATACACCCGGCTGCTGGTCCGCGACTACGTATCGGATCCAGTACAGTACAGTATTGTATTGCCTGGGAGCCGGCGCAAGTCGGAGCGCGCCATCTGTCGCGGCGGAAAAACGCGAGCAACCAGGCGCGACTTGACAGCCGCCCCTGACCAGTTCAATGTTTGCTCTTGAGTACACTATAGCTCTCCACTTGATCCCCTGACATCCGCAATATGGCAACGAGACATCGTTGACGTGCGCGCTGGCTGGCTGGCTGTTCAACAGCAAAACACCCAGACATTCAGACAGGGAACTCGTCGTCGCTCGCTTTGCTTGCTTAACAGAGTGTCACCGTCGGACATTCGAGAGCGACGAGAGAGAGAGAGAGAGGAGCATCTCATCCACCCACCCGCCTCTCCGTTGCCAAGCGCCATTCTCATTCTCAAAGTTGCCTCGTGGGTCCAACATCCTCCTCAGCTTCGAGCTTTCATACCCACCACCACTACAACACAC
>JAADXF010000041.1:0-63165 GCA_023337575.1 Pythium chondricola
ACCAACCAATGAATAGACTGTGTTCGCTCGGTGAAGGACAGAAATAGGCGAGCCGTTTCACGGGTAGCGGCTATTCTAGCGTCTTTCCCTCCATGGCTGCTAAATAGCCAGGGTCATCTTCCTCCCTCAAGCGACGGCGACGCCAAGCACGGGCAAGTAGAGCACGAGAGGAGGCTGTCTCATCGTATAGTCTCGAGGGTATATCGCGGCCATGTTCACGAGCCCTCGGAGATCTGTGCAGGTCGCGCCGCGCCGCTCGGTCGCCGGCCGTTCCATCGTCATCAAACAAGACGTCCACGGGATTCTCTGCTATTTTTTCGATGTGAATATCGAGCACGAGTTCCAGACATGCTTTCGAAGAGACAGACAGCCACATCTGGCCATGTACATGATCGCGGTGTTGGTTCTCTCCGTGATTGTCCTCACAGCCGCCGCCGTCGAGTCGCTCACTGCCGAGACTGTCACCTTCGCGGCAATGTCAAAACCATCGACATTGCAACGTTCGCCTCAGAAGAGGGTCACCTGGGTCAAAGAATCCGACTGCTACGTGGTGATTGTGGTGTTTTATGTCTTTGCGGCGCTCAGTATCCTGTTTGTGCATCGAAAGAAGCCAACGGCACTGTTCTTTTCCGACCCACGCTTCGATCCGATCCAACTGGCACTGCTTTTCTTCTACCAGCTTGTGTTCGTCCCCATCCTTCTCACGCTCTCAACCTGCATCGACTTGGAGATCAGCTACGCACAAGATCTCAGGAGTGAATCGGCGACAGTGCAGCGGTTGTTTGCCTTTCTTGGCGTCTCGTTGGTCGACATGCTCTACTTCTACCTGCTCCTCCTCACAACGTTTGCGTCCAGCGTGCTCCGTATCCAGTTCACGTACTATATCGCGATCGTGGTCGAATTTATAGCGATCGCCAGCACGGCGACTGGTACCAACCACGGTGTTGATAGCAACCGCATTCCGGATCGGTGGTTCCTGTTCGTCGCGTTGGTGGTCACGTTGTTGCTGGAAGCTCGCGGCGTCTGGGAGATTGAGCTCGCGAATCGTCGCGAGTTCTTGACACACTCGAATCTGCTCAATGAGAACCGTCGCCTCAGTCATCAGAATATTGAGATGAAGGAGGAGCTCACGGGCAAACTCAACTACCAACTGCATTATGAGATGGGCGACATCCTGCGCATCCTGTGCCAGATCAAGCTCAAGATGTCGATGCACGAGCGGAAGGACATTGACAAGATCATCACCGCGCTCGTGACCAACGAAGGCCTCTTTGAAGTGTCGCTGGATCCGTCGATGACCGAGCACGAGGAGGAAGTGCAAGGCTGGCTCCACATGATGGCCTTCAAGGAAGCGCCTCCGGCGTTCGTGCGAACCGACAGTCAAACCGAAGCACAGAACGAACGCAAGGCATCACGTCGCCCGGCCATGGTGATGCAGAGCCAAGTGTCGCGCTCCACACAATCCCGCAAGATGAGCCAAGGTATGACCATCGACGACCGCGGCAATGCCGTCGTCGCACGACTGTTCGCCTCCAGCAACATCGCAGAAGACACGGACGAACTCACGCGATGGCTCATGGACTCGTTACGAGACGAGGTGTACGTGGATATGTTTCACCTCGAACAGCGGTGTTCCGTGCCGATGCAAGTCGTTCTGGTCGCGTGCATTGAAGTCAACGACTTCGCAACGAGGCTGATGCTTGACGTGCGCAAGCTCGTGGCGTTTGCTGGTGCGGTTGAAAACCACTACTTCAAGCGGAACCCATACCACAACTGCCTCCACGCCGCCGCTGTTATCTCGGACCTCAACTTCTACATGCGACGGCTGAAACTCAGTATCGACGACTCGACATTCTTCGTAGGACTCATCGCAGCCGCCGCCCACGACATCAGCCACCCTGGCGTCTCCAATAGCTACCTCATCGCGACGCGGTCCAAGCTGGCGATCACATACAGCGACGACTCGGTGCTCGAGCGCATGCACATCGCTGAGCTGTATCGCATCTTGTCGCACGACAAGTTTGACGTGTTCTCGCACATGGACAATGCCGCCAAGACCGAGACACGCAAGCTCATCATCCACATGATCCTGGCGACTGATCTGTCTCGCCACTTCCAGCACATCTCGAAACTCAAGAGCCGCAAGTTCGCCGTTGCCCATGACAACCGCGGACTCGAAGTCACGATCATCATGGAGACGATGCTGATGCTCTCCGACCTCGGCCACACGGTCAAGCCGTTTGCCTACCACCATCAGTGGGCGAACCGCATCGCCGAAGAGTTCTTTCGCCAGGGTGAAGCAGAGGAGCGGCAGAACCTACCCATTTCACCACTGTGTGATCGGCGGCAGGCCAATCTACCACGCAGCCAGGTCGCGTTCCTCACGCTGCTAGCCACACCGCTGTTTGAGACGGCAGGCGATGCGTTTGCGATTGATGAGTATGACACACTCATGACCGACCTACGCAACAACGTCAAGTCCTGGCTGAGCATGATCGCTCGGAGTGAGAGCACGGATGGCACAGCGTCGGTACAGTCGAACAGGGGCATGAAAGACACGGCCATTGGCGAGGAAGATGAAGAGAACTCGCCAAGGACAAGACCCGGCGCGGTGCCTGACCCGCCGACGTCCCGCAGTTCCGACCGCATGATGCGGGACGTTCGGTAACCTTAGCGAATCAATAGACAAAATAGCGAACACACCAATAGACTGTTTAATATTCAATCTTGTCGCCGTACTCTGAAAAGTACGTCGACACGGCGACCGAGCTCTTGTCGGCGTCTTCCGGGTCGAACCAAATGCGGCACTTGTCATAGGGCGGCGCATACAGGTGCAACGTGATCGCCTCGCCGTCCTCGCGTGGGTTACCCACTTTGTGTAACCCGAACGAGTCGTCCATGTAGGTCACGCCTTCAGTGAGCGTGATGTTGCTGGTCTCAACGAGGCACGCGCCGTCGCGCACGTACCGCACCTCGTTCACGTGACCCTGGATGGCCTTGACCCAGCAGCCGTCGGTCGGGTGGTCGTGGATTGGGCTGTACTTGCCGCGGTTCCAGCAGAGAAGGATGAGCGCATAGTGTTCATGGTCGGTCGAGATGAGGTTACGCGTGTAGTTACGCGAGGAGTCGAACTGCGCAAACGGCTTAAGCTCGTGCATGTTGACAGGGTACGCTCTGCGGAGTGGAGCGGAGAACAAAAACAAAAAAAGTGGCGTCAGAACAAGTATTTACCCACACAAAGTAAACTACCGGGGATGAAAACGTACTCGAGAAGCTGCTGGATCTTGAGCTTCTCCTTGAGCGGGACGTCGGGCTCTTCGTGAAGCAAGGTCTCGATGGCCTCAACGAGCTCGGCGAGCGTCGTGGGAGTAGCTAGCTTGGACATTGAGATACTGGTCGCGGAGCCGTAATCTGTGGTCGGCGACGCGGAATTCAATCTGACGAGAGCGAGCGGAGAAAAGCAACCACCGTCGGCGAACTGGATTTGCGCCGATTTAGACCTGTGCCATGTTTCCGCAATGCTGATTGGCTGGTTCCAACCATTGAGAGCCTCCAACGGCGGAACACGTCGGCTTGCAAAGCCATCCATCAAAAGGTGGTGGCACGCATACCCCTAACCACTCTCGTCCACCCTTTCGCGTCCGCTCCATACACTCAACCAGTTGAGTTGGCGTTCGTCTGCAAGTTGAAGAAAGATCGCCAACAACACTTTGCGCAAGTCGCATGAGCAATTGCCATTGTCTAATACCGGTGTGTATTGGTGACGATGCGCAGCGTCAGAATGCACGGGACCTGACGCTCTGTGCTACCGACCGCTCGGTGCTCAGTGGGTGGAGCCAGTTCTCGTAGCGCATCGTCTTGGCATCGTGCGAAGCTGTGAGTGCCTTCGATGGATACAGCACTGGAAGCTGGGGAAAGTGTGGCAGTAGTTGCACCGACAAACAGCGATCGAGGCACTTTTCGATCGCGCAGAGGTGAGAGATGTACGCCAATTTAGGCCACACCGCGCGCTCTCCGCCTTTGATGTATCGGTCCATATCCTCCCGCGTGGGATTCAAGATCGCCTTGATACCGATCGCCTCGGAGAAGATAAAGTCCGGAATCACCGTCACGTTGCCTGAAAAGTTCTGCTTGAAATAGGAACTGAACTGGTGGCCGTAGATCCTGGGAAAGAGACCAAGGAACGCGAGCATCTTGAGTCGGTGGCGCACGTCGGCCGCGATCACACTCTCCAATGTGTGGAACAAGCTCTTTCGGAAAGATGGCTGGTGGACGTCATCGCCGACGAAGGGGACTACATGTGGATTCACCTGGGACACGAGAAAGTTGGTCACGTTGAAGCAGCTAGCCATCGTCTCCATCGGCAAATCGTGCTGGATGCTGCCGTCCACCCACTCTTTGCCCATCGCGTCGTACGGCACGACGTTGCCCTCATGGTCGCGTGCCATTAGCTTCTTGCCTTTCATGATGCCAGGCAAAGAACACGACACTGCGACAGCGCTCCACAGTAACACGTGCGGTGTGTTCATGTGGTTGAGCAGCAACTTTTTGGGCCCCTTGTGTCCCGTCACATCGGAAGCAGACACAGTGATGCACACGTGGCGACCGGTCTTGAGGAACGCATCTTGGAAGGTGTAGTGCATGGTCTTGTGGAACGAGTCGAAGGGTTCCCCGTAGTAGTGCTGCGTCGTGCGTTCAAAATCGGAGCAGTGGACGAGGAAACCGGTCTTGACACAGTGCGCGAGCTGGCGAAGAAATGGTGGGAACCAGCGGATGCCCAGGTCGAAATACCGTGTGGAAATGTCCCGTTGGATCACCGTGTCGATCAGTTCGTGGTTGTTCTTGCACGCAGCCATCGCCGCCGCGATGGATCCACCCGACGAGCCGGAGATCACGTTGGGCAAGAGGTCAGCCTCTAGTAGCGCCTTCATCACGCCCATGTGGTACATGGCGATGGCGCCGCCACCGCTTAGACACAGTGCTGATGATCCAAACGACTGCTTCAGCTTGTGGAAGAACGTGTTCTTTTCGTGGCTCGGGAACTCGACTTCACTCGCCTTGGCGAGCGCTTCCAGTCCCTGAACGACGAGTGCCATGTACTTTTCGATCACGCGCTTGGTGCCCGTGCTCGATGCCAAGTGAATGTCGGCGGAATCGATACCGAGCTTGTTGCGCATGACGAACGACGCCAGGATGTACTTGAGTGCATCGATGTTTCGCGTGTCGATCGCGTCCTTGAGGTCCTGTGTGTTCTTGGCGAGCTGGGTAAAGTCACAGTGGTCGTAATCTTCGGGTAGAATCTGCGCCTTCCAGTGCTCGCGGTCTTCTAGCTTGTCCAGGTACTCGGCCATACTCGACCACTCGACGCGGGTGTTGGCCTGCTTCATCAGGTATCGAAGTGCTACCGCGTGGCGTTGCTTGATGCCAAACACCATGATGTAGCCGTGGCGGGTCGAATATGCGACCCACTTGACTGTCTTGACCGCCATGTACACGGCCAACGACATGGCGATGCGGAGAAACTGGTACAACGCGATGATCCACTGCACGATCACTCCGAGCTGGAGCCACATGTACCAGCCGATCCATTTGGACTTGCGCACGATAGTAACAAGGCCAATCGCAGCGCTTGTTGCGGCGAGGAGACGCCATCTCTCGCGAAGCAGAGCGCCGTCTTCACTCCTTTCGTTCAGCAGATCAAAGCAACCAAGAAGAGAGCTGAATCCATTGGTCGGCGTGAGGGTGAGACACGCTGGAAGCTCTTTATCAAGAGCCAAGAATGCAATCAGTCGGTTTGCCCGCGTGATGATAAACTCGCTCGGATTGGGGGCGGTCGTGACCGCGTTCTGAAGCACAGCGGCAACGTAGCTGCTCACGCCGACGACCACGAAAACGCCGCCGATCACGTTCGCAATAAACTCGGCGAAGCGGTTCGAGTCTCTCCACTGCGCTTGCTCTGCCGCGAGCGGTGGGGCGGGCGACTTGCGCGGCATTTATCAATGTGTATCGCTGCTCGCTCGTTGCTTTCTTTCGCGAGCTTTGCTGCCTCGTAGGTGGCGTCCCGTCATCCACCCGGCGAAGTGACGCCATGCCGTCGTCTCACGACGCGCGTCACACACGTCGCATGATCCAAATAAAAGACTCTGACCCACACTCTCTTTCCTTATAAATCAGGCAACCATCCAAAACGTGATTTCATTTACAAATTTTGCAAATAGTCTATTCTGACAGGAAAATGTGGTCCACACAACGATCATTTTCAAAGACACGCCTCCACATTTCGCGGCAATCGCCGGCACCACACCCGCCCCCCACGCGCCGCGCTCCCTCGGCAGAATCGCCCGCATACAGACAGACACTCTCGACCGCGTGCGTACTGCTCACCATTCGCGTGTCTTATCGTCACGCATCTCGTCTTCCTATCGCAGGCAACACCATCCACGGAGCAGTCGCTCAAAGGGACAACGCCATTTCAACTCCCTCTCGCATCCAACTTCAACCATGCTCGGTGCGCCGGTCAAGAACAAAGCGAACCTGCGCATCGAAACCCCGCCGACGATGCCCATGGTGATGCCCATTCGGACACCGCCGCTTGTCCACAGCGGCAGCAATGGCCGCGCCAAAGCGGCGTCGGCGACTTCAACCACCAATGCGCAGGTGATTATCACCGCCCTGCGGCGACGCATCCGCGGCTGCATCAACCGCCACCACATCACGTCGGCCCTCTTCTACGCCGACAAACTGGTGCGTGGCTGTCTATAGTACCTACTCATCAATGTACTGACTGATCTCATGTCAACGATAATAGGCCACACTGTCGCCGAACGACCCACTGGACACGCTGCTCTTTGCCGAGACGTGCTTTCTCCATCGCGAGTACCACCGCGCGATCCACATCATCCGGTCCAGTGGCCTGTTGGAGTTCAGCAATCCATACGCGATCCCAGTGACGGCACTGCAAGCATACCTACTGACTGGCCAGAGTATGCTGGCGATCAAGCACAAGGAGGAGTGCCTTGATGTACTCGCCAAGGTGATGCCCGAGGACGAGGTATCCATTGTCGCACTGGCTCGGCGGTACAGTGGCCAAGCAACCGAGCGTGGGGAGATCAATATCGTCGCGTCGCTGGCGCTACTGATGGGCGAGACATTTGAAGGCGTCGGCAATCGAGAGAACGCCATGATCTACTACCGCCTTGCGCTGCGCTGTGACGTTCGCTGCGCTGAGGCGTTCTTCCATTTGGTGGACAAGCAGATGCTGTCGTCCCACGAGCAAGAGCGATTGCTGCAGGCCTTGGATTTCTCGTCGGCAGAAGGCGACGCTGAGATGCTGCGCGATCTGTACGGCGTTCACGTCGGAAAATATGACACATCGCCGTCTACTGAGACCAAATTTGGGGCAGTCGAAGGCAAGTACGGTCTCGAAGGCAACGTGGAAGTGGTGCGTGTGCTGCTGCCAGTAAGAAGTGTGGGTTTTGCGATTCACTGAAGTTTAATGCCTGGTAGGACATCGCCAAGGCCGAGGCATACTACTACCAGCACGACGTGCAGCGAGCGCATGATCTTTGCGAGTGGTGCGTATCTCTTGCCGACCACGATATCGGATCATCATTGACGCTTGATTGATGTAGGATACGAGAGCGAGACCCATACAACTTTAAAGTTGTCCCGGTCTACGTCGCGACAGTCGTCGAGCTCGGTAAGAAGCGAGAGCTGTACCAGTACGCTCATCATCTGGTACGTCGCTCGCTGGCAAGGGTGTGGCCAGGCTAGTGTAAGTGACGCGGAATATCTGTCAGGTCGACGTGTACCCGAAGAAGGCTTGCTCGTGGTACAGCGTTGGCTGCTACTACCTGCTGATCCAAAAGTATGACGCTGCCCAGCGATATTTCCAGTACGTTCAAGCTTCAGGCTCCTTCGTCTAGCAGCCACCAAACCAACTCACGCCTGTGTGTTGACAACAGCAAAGCGACGACGCTCGAGCCGAGCTTTGCGCCTGCGTGGATCGGGTTCGGCAACTCGTTTGCCGCTCAAGATGAGAGTGATCAGGCCATGTCGTCGTACCGCACCGCGTCCAGTCTGTTCCCAGGGTGCCATCTCCCGACTCTCTACATCGGCATGGAGCATCTGCGAACCAACAACCTGCAGCAGGCACTCGAGTTCATCAAGCAAGCCAGTATAATCTGTCCAAACGATCCATTGATCTACAACGAACTCGGCTCCGTGTACTACAAGCAGCAGAACTACTCGATGGCCGTGGACATGTATATGAAGGCTCTTGAGCTGTGCCAGCATCTGCCCGAGGTACGACGGTCTTGTTAGTGAGGAAAGAACGCGTGATGTATCAACTCATTCTTGGCTTCCACGACAGAGACTGATGGAAACGTGGGAGCCGACGCTGTTCAACCTCGGGTACGCGTGCCGCAAGCTCCGTCGATACGACGACGCGATTCGATACTTTCGGAGCGCAGTGCGACTATCACCACGAAACGTGAGAAGACAGCACACGGTTGTGTGGGTCGGTCCATTCTTCTCACGTTTTGACACTTGTCTGGTAGGCATCAATCCACGCAGCGCTGGGCTTCACGTACCACATGCAGGGGAAGCTGGAAGAAGCGATCGAGTGTTACCACGCGGTGAGTCGAGGCGGTTATCTTCCAATGGCATTCCAGGACACAGTGGATTCACAAGGCTTGTGTAGGCGCTCGCCTACAACTCGGAGGAAGCTCTCGCGGGTGAGATGATCACCGTAGCCTTTCAAGAATCCCTGAGTGCGCAGCGCGCTTTACCGCCGCCGCCGCCGCCGCCGGTCTTCAAGACGCCACTGACGAGCTATGGACGAGAGAGCACAGGAGGAGGTGACAACGTGCGTCGCACGCTGCGGATGGACGAGTCGCTGAACAGCACCGACCAGCGCTACAGTCATCTCAACCACGTCACGTCTCGCGCCGATGCCTCGAGCCTCGACTTTTCGGATGACAGCTCGATGAATCTCGATGAATGAACTGAACGGTACCTTGCTCACTTATGCCCAGTATTTCTCGCCCGTGATGCTGTTGTAGTAGTACGCCGCGCCCGAGTACTGGTCGAAGAACTTCTCCCAAGGATCTGGCGGTGCTGTCGTCTCGTCCTCTGTCGCCGTCGGCTGCGCAACGGCTGCATTGTTCACGGTCATCATCATTGGGTTCACCGCCAGTGGGGCGGCCACGGACGGCATCATCATCTGCTGGTTGAAAGGCATCCCAGCGCCGTACATCGTCGCGTTCCCGCCGAAGGCCATCGCCGCCTGGTACGCGTACGCTGCCGCCGCCGCCGCGTACCCTGGGTACATCATGCCAGCAGCCATCGCCGCGTTGTTCGCTGCCTGGTAAGTATTCGCGTTCGCATTGCCACTACCATCATCGTAGTAGTGATACTGACCGTACTGATCGTAGAACCCGTACTCGTCGGCATACCCAGCGGCGCCGTACGCCCCACCACTGTTGGCATCCGAGCCATTTTCGGTGTACCCTTCAGCATACGCCGCCGCGTCGTAGTCCACCGCTGGCGTGGAGCTTCCGGCCAGTAAGTTCACTGCTTTCGCCGCCGCCGCCGCGCTAAAAGGCCGTGTCCAGCTTGCCTCCTGGGTCTTGATGTTGTAGAAGTACGACGCCTGCGCGTTCTCGTCCCAGTACTCGACCCAGTCCTCCGGACTGCTGGTGGAGTCACCAGTCCCAGCACCATCTCCGTCCGTCAGCGCCTCGGCCATCTTGGCTTCAGCGGCTGCCAGTTGCTCCTCCATCGCCTTGGTTCGCTCCTCGCGCTCCTTCTCGATCTTGCACTGGATCGCCTTGACGCGCTGCCGGCCCAGGTACCCGCGCACACGAGCCTGGATCTTGCGAGCCGCCGCGACGCGCTTGACGATGCGCTCCTTCTCTAGCCGAGCACGCGCGAGCATCTCGGCTTCCATCGCCTTGAGCTCCTGCTCGCGCGCGCGTGCCTCGTCGTCCATCGTCGCCTTGAGCTTGGCCAGCGTCAGCTCCTTCTCCTGCAAGGCTTTCATCCGCTGGCGCTCCTCTTCGTTCTGGAGCTGGGCGAGCGCCGCCGCTTGCTCGGCTTGTAGCTTGACCAGTCGACGCTTGGCGATGTACTTGAGGCACACGCTCTGGATCTTGAGCCGCGCTTGCTCGCGGTGCATCGCGAGCGCCGCCTTCTGCAGCTGCGCGGCCTCCAGCTCCAGCCGCGTCTGCTCCTCCTCCCTCGCCTTCTCGGCCACCGTCGTGATCGTCGTGGTTTGCAGCAACGCCGTCATCTTGAGCCGCGCCAGTGCTTCGTTCTCCTGGGTACGTACCATCTCCTCCATCTCCTTGGTGACCAGGAGCTGCCTCTCGATCTGTTCGCGCAGCTTCTCACTCTCCTGTTGCTTCTGGAACTCTAGAATCTTGCGGTCGCTTTGCTGTGCATGCTGCTGCATCAGTGCCTCAAGCTTGAGCTTGGCCAGCTCTTGTGCCTCCTGCTCGCGGCGCTCGTTCTCCAGCTCGCGCTGCCGCTCCAGTTCTTCGCGCAGCTTGGTCGTCTGCTCGCTCGCCTTGTTCTCCTGCAGCATAAGCTGCACACGCAGACGCGCGAGCTCCTGTTCCTGCTCCTGCCGCAGCCGCTCGATCTCGTCTTGCGCCTTCTCGGACGCCATCATCGAGATGCGCTTCTCAAACTCGCGTCGCCGCGCCAGCAGCAGCCGTCTCGCCTTGCCACGCCGCACCGCGCACTGGATCACGATCACCGCGTGCTCCTGCTGCAGCTTGCGCGCGTGCTCCAGCTTGCGGCGCTCGGCCGCGCGCTTCTTGACCAAGTACCGGTGCCTCGCCAAGTACCTCCGTGCGCAGCACTGCATCTTGATCGCCGCGCGGGCCTTGGTCTGCTTGACGAGCCGGTCCAGTGCAGCATGAGCCTGCTCTTCGTGCTCGCGGCGGAGTCTCGCGGCGACGCGACGAGCGCGTTTGCCGCGGAAGACTCGCTGGATCTGGAGCGCGGCACGTGTGCGCTTGTGCTGCATTCCCATCACGTGACGCCGCTGGCTCTCACGCCGCTGGAGTTCGGCCCTCGCCAGTTTGCTCCTCGCCACGCTCTGGATCGTGCGCGCCGCCAGTGTCTCTTCGGCCTCCAGTGCTCGCTTGGCTTGCATCCGCAGCTGAGACGCCAGTCGGCCATGGTACCCTCGCCACGTGGCCTGGATGCGCAGCGCATTGGCGTTCATCGCCGTATAGTTGAGCCACTTGAGCTTGTCGTAGCAAAGCTTCTGTGCTCGTCGCCGCGCGCGGTACCCTCGGAAGAGCCGCTGGATGCGCACGGCACTCGTGAGCCGCTGGACCGCCAGAAGCGTCCGCGCCTCCTGGAGCTGCGTCTTCTTGGCCAGGTACTTGGTGCGTGCATTCGTGCGGCGCCAGCTCGTCTGGATCGCGACCGCCGCGGCTCGCTCTCGCGCGCGCTGCTCCCGGTCGGCCTTGGCGCGACGCATCTCGAGGAACTGCCACCGGGACCGGAACGCGCGGTACTTTGTCTGGATCGTGATTGCCGCCGCGAGTTTGCGACGCTTGTGGTGGACTTGGCGGCGAGCGAGGAACCCACGCGTGAGGCGCTGGATCCGGATGGACGAACGGATACGCTGGCGAGCAAGCGCTCGCTGCCGACGTTCCTTGCGGGCCAGGAAGCTGCGCATGCAGCACTGCAAGTGGACCGCGGCGTCGTACTCGAGCTTGGTGCGCTGGATCGCTCGCAGCAGCACGCGGCGCTGGTGGTTGCGGAACGCGCGCTGGATGCGGCGCGCCGCGAGCGCATCCTGCTGCGCCTTGAACAGCGCCTTGGCCAGGCGCTTGCCGCTGTATCCTCGGTAGCAGCGCTGCAGGATGCATGCGCTCTCGTGTTCGAGTCTGGCGTGGCGTAGGTGCTTCCCAAGGCAGCGGGCGAGGTGGCCACGTATCAGCGACTGGATCGAGGTGGCGGCCAGGTCTGTGACGTGCCTGGCTCGCCAGCGTCTCGCCAGCGCGCCTCGCCACACACGCTGCAGTTCCAGGACGGTGGCGAGCAGTTCGTTCCTCGCGTCGGCGGCGCTCTCGCTTTTCCACTTGGCGAAGCGGCGGCGCAGCGTCTTGCGCTTCCACTTGGCCATGATCTCGGTCATCTTCTGGCTTCCCTTGCACTTGAGGAAGAGGTTGGCTTTGACCTTGTTGCGCTCGTAGACGAGGAAGGCCTTCCACTTTTGATACGCACGGGACAGTGCCTGGGACTGAAGCCGCCGCAGCAGCGCGTGCACTTTTTCTATGCCCCAGCGGTGGCAAAAGAGCTGCGCCTTGAGCGACTTGACCGGGCAGTGCGCCTGGACCCAGGCCACACCGTCGCGCACCTTGTCGTTGAGCTGCTGCACGCCGTACTCGGCGAGCGCCAGCTCCCGTCGCAGTTGTGTGACGTCCACACTGGCACCGGGACGCAGGCAGTGCGGCGTCGGTCGACTAAAATGCCGCGTGAACTGGGTCTGCACCAGGTGCCGCTTGGACTGCGCGACCACGAGCTTGAGCGGTGGCAGTGGCGATGCCTTGGCTGACAGCGAGGAAGGATGACTACTAGTATGACGACTACTGGTATGACGACTGCCCGGCCCGGTGCCCGAGACGCCCATGGTCTTGGCCACCAGCAGCAGCCGCTTGCGCGCCTTCATGAGCCCGATGAACTCGGCAAAGTCGATCTCGCCGTCGCCGTCCGTGTCAGCCTGTGCAATGACCTGCCCCAGCTCGGCGTCGTCCATGTCTTCACCCGCGGCCACCAGCAATTGGCGGAGCTCCTCGGGCGAGATGGCGCCGCTGCCGTCCACGTCGTACTGGGCGAATACAGCACGGTAGCGCTCCGTTCGACTGCCGTCCTCGGTGTCGGTATCACCGCCGCCACCTCCACCGAAGGCGCTGTCAAGGGCGTCGTACTCGTCGAGTGTGAGTCCCAGCTGCGCCGCGATGGCCGCTGTCTGCCGCCGCTCTTCGTCCAGGTCCTCAGGCAGCACCAAGTCCTGGGGCTCCTCGTCTTGTTCATCTTCTTGAGCGTTGGCGATGACTGACGACCGCGTGGTCTTGTGCTTGTTCACGATACTGTGGGTGGCGTTGGCGTTGGCGTGCCGTCGCGCCTTGATGGCGTCAATGCGTAGGGCAACCTTGCGGTGCACCGACGTCGGACGCGCGCTCTTGGCGCGGTGCTTGCGCTTGCGGACGCTCTGATTCTGATTCTGGTGGTGGTGGTGCTGCTGCTGCGTGGACGGTAGCACCAACGCATCCAATCGTGCGGGAGGATGCAAAGGATACTGGCTCTTGGAAGGAGGAGATCGGTACGGGAGGAGGAGGAGGAACTCCTCGCGTCCTCTGTCACTGTCCTGACTGCTGCGCGGACGGTGGCGATGGCTGCTGGCCGGCAGCAGCGTGCGCAGACTCTCTACATCCAAGTAGAACTGTGGACTCGTCGGTGACAATGCTAATAGTGCTGGCGCTGGCGGCGTAGTCGGCGACGACCGATTCTGGAGAAGGCTGACGCTCTGGAAGAGCCACGGTTCATTCGTCAACTGCTGCTGCTGTTGCTGCTTGTGGAGCTGCAGCACCTGTTTCTTAGTGGGCTTCAACGGCGCGCGGATCGCCGCGCTGTTTGGTGCCTGGTTGGTCATTGCCGCGGCCGCGAGAATGCCGTAGATGCATGCGCACAAGCGGTGGTCGCCATGCGCGTCATTTATCTTTAGCAGGTTGAAGTGCAACGGTTTGCACTTTCTTTTTAACCAATCAGAAGATTTTAAGTAATCATTTTCATCCAATCAAAGTGCATCAGGAATGGACTTTCCCAGAAGTTCGTTCAGAACCATTCTCCATTTCTTCATTTTCCTATTCCTACTATTATACCTGCTCCACATCGCAATGGATGGCGCGCTGCGAATGCAACGCAAGTACGAGCAGGAGAAGCACGCGCGACGCATCGGCCAGCGGCTCATGTGGCTGGGCGCGCTCGGCGTGGTTGTCTCTGCCTACGGCGTCTACGTCGAGCGCCAGAAGCACAAGTACAAGGACGACTACTCGGCGCTCTGCGACACCGAGTACTTCTCCTGCTCCAAGGTGCCTCATGTAAAACTGGAGACGCGCACACGATCATAGACTGATTCAACGATACCGCTACAGGTGATGACCAGCGAGTACGGCAGCCTGCTGCTGTACCACGGACTCGTCGCGAAAGGCTCCTTCTTGGACGTGCCCAACGCGCTGCTCGGTATGGATACTTCATCCCCCCTACTCGGATTCACAGTGACTCACCTGGTGCATCCATCTATCCCATTGACAGGTGTCGTCGCCTACTCGCTGTTTGTGCTCTACCCGCTGCTGCGCAAAGTCCCCTTCCATCAACACCTCTACCTCCTCGCGTCGTTGGCGGCACTGGTACGGAGCTAGTTGTACCATCCTTGGGAGCAGGGGATTCACTGAGAGTAACGTGTTCTACAGGCACTAAGCGCGTACCTCGCGTACATTCTGGGCGTCGTGCTGCGCGACTTTTGCCTCGTGTGCGTGACCGCGTACCTCGTCAACATCGGCCTCTTCTGGAACGCGCTGCTGCTGCTCAACAGCGACGGCCAGCCCCCTGTGACCAAGCGCCAGAAGACCCAGTGATCGCTTCTTCGTCTTCATTTTCTCCTCGACATCCATTGTCTTTCTTTTACTGAAGTGGTTCCTTTAGGCCTCCGTCGTCGTTTACTTAGTGATTCGTAAATCCTGATGTCACCTTGCGTCGCGCCAACCACCCGAGCGGCCTACAGCAATCACCAACGCCGACACCGACAATAGCAACACGTCAGTCACTGTCCACGTTAGTCACCTATATACAGAGCAATGCACGTACGCGCCGAGTTTCCATAGCTCTGGGACCTTGGGGAACACGATGAACGCCTCGTCGTCCACCGCGAACGGCTGGTTGCCAACGAATCCGATCGGTTGCGCCGCCGGAACACGCTGAAAGTTGGCGTCGCCGACGCCTGGCGCCCAGCGGAAACCCGCGTCCGTCAGTTTGAACACTCGTGTGAGTTCGTACACGTGGTCGAAGCTTTTGTCGGCGGTTGCGTCCTCCTCCGCGAAAACGTCGGCGCCAACACCAACACCATCGCCAACGGCCTGCGTATCGCGCGTCAGAATGCGCCACACACTGGAGAGGATGCCGTCTACTTTCTCCTTGGACAGATCGGTCGCGACACCGCTCTCGTAGCAAATACCGAGTCCACCGTTGGCGCCGACAAACTCGTCGGTGAGGGCGACGTTGCCATCCGCCAACAAATACCGCGGGTCGTGGAGCAAGATCTCGCACGGCAACCGCGCTGCAATGCGCACCAACCCTTTCGGGAGCCCGTTTACGTGCCCCGCAATGCGGACAAACGGAAGTGATGGCTTGTTGGTCGAGTGGAGATCCACCAAAACGTTGGTGTCCTTGAGAATCGGCGCCAACTCTCGAGCGCGCACGTGCTCGTACAGCGCCACCGACGATTCACCGAGGATCTCCTTGCTAAAGCAGCGGTTCAGATCTGCATGTGGCTGTGCGCCACGCTTGCCAGTGCGCAGCGCCTGCTGGTTCGCGTACACGAGCGTCACCTTGGCACCATTGTTTAGCAGAGGATTGTGGTTGGCGCCAACACCAAGCAGCGCCAGCCGCAGCGCGTCCAGCACGAGCACACCGATGCGCTCATTGCCGTGTACACCACCAAGAATTGTCACGGACGGACCATGCTGCTGGCTGACACTGGCGCCGCCGTGGGAGAACTGGTAGATCCCTTCGCCAAGTCGCACGAAAGAGTTATAAGACCGGCTCATTTTCCCCACAAAAGTTGGCGACTCCCTCGTCTTTGTGACCGCGTTGAAGAAGATTGTCAGTCACTACCGGTAAGCACCAGGACCAAGACAAGATGCGTCGCATTCTCCTGCTTGTCGCGAGCCTCCTGGCTGCTGTAGATGGAGACAACGTCCATAGGGACGACGTATTGCTTGCGCACATGTCCACCAAGACCGTGTACCCGACGCCGACGCCGACCGAGCTGCACGCCGACGCCACCACTCGCGGCAACATCTCCGACTCGTGCCGCGTCGCACAGCTCAACTTCGTCGTGCGCCACGGCACGCGGTTCCCGACCATCAAGGACATCAAGCGCATCGCCGTAACCCACACCAAGCTGCTCAACAGCAAGCCATTCGCACAGCAGCCGTGGTGGGTTCGTGAATGGGACAACCCATACACAATCCCGTACGCTGGCTGGCTCGCCGAGGCCGGCGTGAACGAACTGATCGGCCTCGGCCAGCGCAGCCGCGCGCGATTCGCCGACGCTTTCCATACGTACTTCCACGCCAACAAGTTTGTGTTTGAACACACCTACAAGCCGCGCACCAAACAGAGCGCGATGGCCTTCAGCTACGGGTTCTTTGGCGCCGTGCAACCGGTCCACTACACAGTGGACGCTGTCGGCGCCGACCACGAGCTGCGGTTCTTCGACAACTGTCCGCTCTATGACCACCGTATCGACGCCAACAAGTCAGCGACCATCGAGCACGCCAAGTACCGGGGTAGTACCCAGATGCACCGCACTCTGATGCGCTTCCGCGAGCTGGCGGGCGATACAAACGCCAAGTCACTCACACAACGAGACCTCGAGGCAGCGTACGCCGCGTGCGCGTTCGACGTCGCCGTGCGCGGCCATTATGACCACTGGTGCTCGCTGTTCGACGACGAGATGCTCTACGTGATGGACTACTTCCACGACCTCAAGCATTTTTACAAAAAGGGCCACGGCCACGCGCTCGCCGTCGAGATCGCCGCGCCATTGTTACAGGACATGCACCAGTCGATGCTGGCAAGAGTCAAAGGAGAGAGCGACGTGGAAGGCCACTTTCGCTTCGCACATGCCGAGACCATCCTGCCCCTCGCGTCGCTGCTGAATCTGTCGTACTTTGACCGCCATGCGAGTGATGCGGAAGGTCATTACTTGGCTGACACGCCGCTCGAGGTCGCCAGGCACCGACAGTTTCGTGGCTCCTCGCTTGCGCCGTTCGCAGGCAACATTGGCTTGGTGCTGTACGAGTGCCAGGCTTCCAGTTCGTCGGCGGTGGCGCCAGGGTACTACGTGCAGACGCTGCTCCATGAACGCAGCGTTCGCTTCCCCGACTGCGACAACAAGGTACTGTGTCCCTTCGACCGCTTCGAATCCATGTTCTCACAGTGGATCCACGAGTACGACTTCTTCAGCAAGTGCGCGGTCGAGCTGTAAGTTGGGAGTGTGGATATACGATGTATCATACATACTATAGTATATTCACCGACATCGTGCCTAGCCTCCCTCCCTAGTCTAGTTCATCCACATTCGTCGTCGTAGGTTTCGCCATGGCCACAGGCGCAGGCGGAGGCATCACCATGGGTTCTATAGTTACCTGTGGAGAGGGAACTGGAGTCTGCGCTCGCAGCTCCACCGTCGCTGGCGTGTTGATCAACTGTGTGGCTGGTAGCAGACGCTCAGTGACGAGCTGCTTCTGGGCCTTGACGCCGTCCACTTTGGCCTTGGCTTTGGCTCGGATCTGCTCACGATGCGTGTCCACCGGGGCTGGAGGAGGAGACACCACCGCTGGAGGCTCGGCCACACGGAACGTCTCGTCCACAAACGCATCGCGTGCGGCCACTGCCCCCGAGCCAACGGTCGCACACTGGTGAAGAATCTCGAGCCGCTTGGCGTCCACAGCGATCGTGTTTTTATCGCTTGGCTTGGTGCTAGACTCAGTCTGGTTGTCGCCAGATGTGGATGCTTGGGTGGTAGTAGCTGTCCACGCGTCGGGGGCGTTGACTACTTGTTCCCACCGCTGCACGCGTTGGCGCTGAAGGAACTCACAGTCCTGGACCGGCATGATCTTCTCCCCGGAGAACGGGTTGATCTCTGGCTGCTCGGTCTGGTTGTTGTTGTCCTCTTCCATCCGCCGCTTGTTCTCCGCTGTCGCCGCCTTGTCCTCTTCCTCCTCACGACGCTTGCGTCTGCCCTCGGCGATGAGCTCTTCGAAATGGAGAAAATTGAGGCGGTCGCGGTCTTTCTTTTCCTGGCGAATGGCTTCCATCTCCACACGCTCAGCCTCCTGCGCAGCCTTGTAATCGCCATTGCTGGCGTCCAGCGCCTTGCCCCACGCGTCGATGCGACGACGCTCGTCCTCAAACACGGGGCGGTCGTCCAGGTACTTGAGCTTGGCGCACCGGTAAATGAGTGTCTTGCGGTACTGCTTGATGTGCTTGACCACCTCGTTGCCCTGTAGATAGAGCACCTTGAGGTTCTGCATCTTGCTGAGCACGTCGAGCACATTCGGGTCCGTGATGCGGTTGCTTTGGATGTCGAGCACCGAGAGGTTGGGCAGCAGCAGCACGTGCTCCAGGTCCTGGGCACAGGTCAGGTAGTTGCCCTTGAGCGACAGACTCTGTGTGTGGACATGCATGGCGCTTAGACGGTTAGGAACCCAGTGATAGAACACGATGAACAAAGCTTACAGTCAGGTCTTTCATGTGGTTCAGGTTCTCGATGCGCGAGATCTGGTTCTGTGAGAGATTGAGCGAGTCGAGCGCTGGCTGCTTGTCCAGGTTTTCGATTTTCTGGATGAGATTCTCCTGCAGGTATAGCGTCTTGAGCTGCGTCTGGTGCTCGAGGCCTTGGATCTTGGCGAGGCCGTTGCCCTCGAGCCAAATGACCTTGAGCCCCGTGTACTCTTCGAGGTTTTTGATGCAGCGGAAGCCCTTGTAGTGGAGGTAGAGCTTGTCGTTGATGGACGGCGTGACGTACAGGTCCTGCTCGCGGCAGAGTTTCTTCAGCAGCGCCTTCTCCATCTCCGCCATGGTTGCTGCTGTTGTTGATGTGCGTATGTGCGCGGGCTCTTGCTCTAGCGTCGCGACGGCGCTGGTCGGGCAATGCACTCGTTGGCTTTCCATGCAACGGTGTGACCTTTCAAGATACACGTTAAGAACCTCTCGTAGCAGCATCAACGTATCAAACATCGAGAAATGGGTACACATCCGAGCTGTAGCCACTTATATTATGATATTAATACTTGCCCAGCGCATAAATCGCGCTCTTGTGATGTGCACTTGATCGCTACCTGTTGCTCTTCCGTGGTTCGCAATGGGTGAAAGCTGAAGAGGGAATAACACTCAACATAGCGTGGCGGAGTTTGATTGATATCACCAACACTCTGGCAGAATCAGTACAAGTCGGACGACGTCGCTCAGGCCGATGATCTGTACGAGATGCTCCAGGTTTTCTTTGACAAATTCCCGTGGTTGCGCGCCACCGATTCCGTGATCGCCGGTGCGAGTTACGGAGGTGTCTATGTATTAATACCAATGACCGTCAAGCGTAGCGTCGAAGGCAATGCGTTGCTGGCGGAAACCAACAAGTCAGACGGTGTGATCAACCTCAAGAAGTTTGCAGTGGGCAACGGCGTCAACGAGTTTGGCGAATTGAGCTACATCGCATTCGCTTACTTCCACGGTCTCGTAGGCACGGACGTATACATGAACGTTCTCTCTGCTTGTCCGGAGCTACGAACTCCTGGCAAGTGGCTGCCTGACGATGTGAGCGCATCGTGTGACGCCGCGAGTTTTTCGCGTTCGCCCAAGCGCGGTCCGCAATACTGTCGGTCAACACTTACGGGATCTACAACAATTGCGACAACGACGATCGCAACGGTGATGATGATGACGATGCGTACTACAGGACGATGCTGCTCGGTCCGATGCAGGTCGAGCCACATCCGATGCAAAGCGTCCCGTGTGTTTCATTCAAAGACCCTGCTACGTACTTCAACACGCCCGCGGTGCGAGCCGCCATGCACACGAAGAAGCAAGTGAAAGTGTGGGGCTATGCGCTGACGGCTGGCAGCATCGACCTTGCGTCGCTGCTACCCAACGCCACTTCGGATGAGCTCGCCGCCATCGTCCGCAACAAGATGCTCGACTATACCAACACCCAACACCCAACACGCCATCACGCCCCTTTGGAGATACCGGTACCTGCTCGACCACGGCATCCAAGGAGTCATCGACCACGGCGACACGGACATGGCGTGCAATTTTTCTTGTTAATAGTGGTCTGTGAGCCGTCGAGTCACTCCAGCGGCCACGGCAGCGACCGCGTACGGTGTGGACCGTGGACGCGGACGATCCGCAGGTGGCTGGCTTTGTGGAGGACTTTGGCGCCCTCAAGTAAGTGACCGTGAAGGGTGCAGGTCACATGGTGCCAAAGGACTAGCCGCGCGAGGCCAAGGCGATGCTAATAGACCAGTTCGTCTTGACCTCAGCCCTTGGTGCAAACAATCATTCTGCAGTGCTGGTGCCACAATTGCTTGTTTCAGTGGATACAACACGTTTGTCCATCAGGGTACTGATATAACAGGAGTCTGTGGGCCATGATGGGGCTTGGAAGCAACGTTTGTATTGTGCAACGCCATGCGCAAGACAGCATAGGGGAAACCCCGACCGTACTGGTAACCACGCTACTCTTCGTCATTCTCGGGGCAGGAAGGATCCCCTGGCTGGGACGTGCGCGGGTCGCAGGGAAAGGAAAGAAAGAAAGACAGACGACGCGAGCTTACAAGACACCGACGCAGTTGAGGTTGCGGAAGGCCTCGTGGAGACGCACGATCATCTCCTCCTCCGACTTGCGCACCCAGACACGTGGGTCGTACTTGCTCTTGTTGGGTTTGTCGGCGCCGTCCGGGTTGCCGATCTGGCCCTGGAGGTAGCCCTTGTTGCTCTCGTAAAACTTGCGCAGGCCGTTCCAGTAGGCCCACTGCGTGTCCGTGTCAATGTTCATCTTGACCACGCCGTTCTGGACGGCCTCGTGGATCTCGGCCTCGGTCGAGCCCGAGCCGCCGTGGAAGACAAACAGCACGGGCTTGGCGAGCGACGAACCCGTCTGCGCCTTGACGTGGGTCTGGAACCCGCCAAGGATCTCCGGGTGGAGCTTGACGTTGCCCGGCTTGTACACACCGTGCACGTTGCCAAAGGCCGCGGCGATGGTAAAGTAGGGCGACACCTGGGACAGCTCGTTGTGCGCGTAGAGAATGTCCGACGGCTGCGAGTACAGCGCCGAGTTGTCCACGTCCGAGTTGTCCACACCGTCCTCTTCCCCGCCGGTGATGCCGAGCTCGATCTCGAGAATCAGGCCCATCTTGGCCATGCGCTCAAAGTACTTCTTGCTGATGCCCACGTTCTCCTCGAGCGACTCCTCCGACAGGTCCAGCATGTGCGAGCTGTAGAGCGGCACGCCATGGACCTTGAAGTACTCCTCGTCGGCGGCGAGCATGCCGTCGAACCACGGCAGCAATTTCTTGGCGCAGTGGTCCGAGTGTAGAATCACCGGCACGTTGTAGTGCTTGGCGAGCAGGCGGATGTGGTGGCCAAGCGCGGTCGCGCCGAGAACCGACGCCTGCTGGGTCTTGTTGTCGATGCCCTTGCCGGCGTAGAACGCCGAGCCGCCGTTTGAGGCCTGGACGATGATCGGCGAGCCGATGTCGCGCGCCGCCTGGAGCGCCGCGTTCGCGGTCGACGACGAGGTCACGTTGACCGCCGGGATCGCAAACTGGTGCTCCTGCGCGTAGCGGTACACCTTCATGACGTCCTCGCCGTTGAGCACGCCGGTTGGCACGAGGTCAAGGAGGCCCATGGTTGTTTGGTGTCTTTGGTAGGGTGGAAGGGAGACGTGGAGAAGGCGGAGACTGCGCTGCTCGCGGAAGATTGGGAAATGATCCCTTGGGAGTGAGCCCCCGCTTTGGGCGTTGGTCGAATCGAAGCTTGCGCGTTTCTGTAAATAAATTTCATGGTTCTTCAGGTGACGGGTAGACTCGAATGGGTTTCTGAACCCACCCATTGGGTAGATGTCATCTTGCAATTTGTATGGATACAGTGTAGGTATGGGTTTGTATACGAAAACAGGCTACATGGCTGTAGACCCGCATGGAGTGACGATGCGTTGTCACCATCCCCCGAACCTGCATCAAGACCACCTATAGATACGAGGGCGGCGTTGGCAGGCCTCGTGCTCCGTGGTGATACACCGGGTGTGGTCGTCGATATCAGTGCCGCAAGAGACGAGTTGCCTGCTCATGTGTATCTCGCTGCGCAGGCAGCTGAGTTCATCCCATGAAGATGCCGATCAAACCGCATCGTCGGCGGTGCTTTTTTTCTGCTTGGTGTGCGCCAGTCGTTCGCAGCACGGACACGCAATCACCGTCCAAGTGAGGGCACCACCCGCACAAGGCTAGCACCACCACCAGCTGTGTTTGAATGGGAGTGAATCTGGCCAAGATGACACCATCCGCCCTGCTGACCCCACAATCGGTGACGCACTTGCTCATCTTTCACGAGAAGTTGTACTGTCCATGATCCGAATACAGCGCCTATCGACAGTATCAGTTGTT
Source organism: Pythium chondricola (assembly GCA_023337575.1). Taxonomy (NCBI): domain Eukaryota; phylum Oomycota; class Peronosporomycetes; order Pythiales; family Pythiaceae; genus Pythium; species Pythium chondricola. Next base: position 22,470 of record JAADXF010000041.1, read on the forward strand.
ACAGGTTCAACATGCATGATCGCAGTGTTCACAGTACGCTCTGGTTCTTCCCAGTTGGAGGAACATTCGAAGGATAATAGTGTCGTGTCACACAGACACACACACACCAAGCTCCGGGTCATATACTACAGCACCAGCCATGCCGCTGAACGCGCCGTACTCCTCCTCGATGGAGAAGGAGGTCCAGAAGGCCGCCAACATCATCAACTCGTTCTTCAAGAACTCGACCGTGGACGCCGACAGCGCGATCCCCGCCGAGCTCATCAAAAACTGCGCCGGGCTCGCGTTCATCACCGTGATCAAAGCCGGCGTCATCTGGACGGGCAAAGTGGGCACGGGCATCGTGATCGCGCGGCTCGAGGACGGCTCCTGGTCGCCCCCGTCGGGCATCGGCACCGCCGGCGTTGGGTTCGGCGCCGAAATTGGCGGGGAAATCGTGGATTTCATGATCGTGCTCGGCTCCAAGTCGGCGCTCAAGACGTTCAAAAAGGGCACACAGGTGTCGGTGGGTGCGGGGCTCGAGTTGGCGGTTGGCCCCCTCGGTCGCGCCGCCGGCGCCAGCATGAACGCTGGCAGTGGCGGCGTCGGCGCCAACTACACGTACAGTCGCGCCAAGGGCGCGTTCGCCGGCGTCGGTCTCCACGGCTCGACGATCCTCGTGCGCGGCGAAATGAACGCCAAGTTTTACGGACGCGAGATCTCGCCCATGGAGATCCTCAACGGCCACGTGCAGGCGCCGCCGGGCTCATGCGACGTCTTGTACGAGGCGATTCGCATGGCCGAAGGCCAGCAGGGCGTCTCCATCGTGAGTGCTATTGGTGATTGAAGTACAGGCACCGGATCACCAACCGTACTAACTGTTCGTGTGTGTATTCCCAGTACCCGTCGTCGGACCCACGCAGCGCGCATTACAGTGGCAGCAGTGGCCGCAACTCGTTCGAGAACCGCGCGTCGTACAACGGATCGTTCAACAACACCAACACCAACACCGACAGTACCAGTGGTTACGCCGCCAACAGCTCGGCGCGCGCGTCGCTGTCGGCGCCGACAAGCGTGGCGCCAACCGCCAACGACCCGCGCCTGCATCGGTACTCGTCGTACAAGTCGGAGAAAGAACTCTATGAGCAGTACGCCAAGAACAAGTCGCCCGCAGCCGCGACGACCTCGGCGGCACCAACGAGTTACGGTGCGGGTTACGGTGCACCAGCCCCCGTAGGGTACGCTGCCCCCGCCGCGGCCAGCTACGGCAATGCCTACGCGCAGCCGACAGCCCCACCGGCCGCTCCACAACCAGCGTACACGCCGGCACCGACCACCAGCTACGCGTCCAGCTACGCACAACCAGCGGCAGGAGCAGCACCTGCCGCGTCGCCCTACGGAGCAGCAGCGTACGGCCACGGCGCCGCGCCAACGCCAACGCCTGTGCAGCAGGCGCCGCCCGCCCGGCCGGTGGTCAAGACGGTGCCGGTGACGGCGTACGTGCCCAACTACGGCGCAGCGCCAACGCCAACGCCCAAGCCGCCTGTGCCACCGCCGGCCGTCGGCGCCGACACCAAGCAAGTGTACACGCAGGTGATCAACTTTGTCTCGACCAAGTGCCCGCACGCCAACGTACAGGTCTTCAAGGACAACTGCCGCCTCTTTGGCCAGGACCAAATGTCCCTGGATGCGTACCTGGCCTACCTGACGTCGATCTGCACGACGTCGCTGCTCAAGGAGCTCGTGCCGCAGCTCGTGCGACTGCTGCCGACCCAGGACAAACGAGAAGGACTCTGGGTACGTCGTCCATTTCGATCGGTGTGGAGGTGATGATGCTGGCGCTATTAATACTGTAACGCTGCGACTGTTTGATGATGGCTAGGCCCTCTACGTGCGCGAGGTGTTGATGATCCGTTAAGTGGGTAGGGACATCCTTGTACCGGGATGAGAATGTGCACTGTCTTGCCGAGTATGTAGACAGACAGCGAGCGAAGCACATGCCTCCGGTCGGGCCATTGGTCGCGGTACTGGATAACTACCGGTAATGGATGCTTCTACTGATCCACCCACGCATGCACATCCATAGCTGGGGCCTTGTCCAGGTCAGTGGCCAGTGCCGGCGCTTCACGATTGGCTCAAGAGTCGCGTCGTACCGAGAAGACACTTATCACCTCCTCCCCCCTTCCAGGCACGTCAATGGCGATGATCCTGACGCAGGAGGAGATCGACGCGTGCCGCGAGTCGTTTGTCCACTTTGACCGCGACGGCAGCGGCACGATCGACAAGTACGAGCTGTCCAAGGTGCTCGAGGCCATGGGCCAGAAACCCACCGACGACGAGCTCTTCCAGATGATCGCCGAGGTGGACAACGACAACAGCGGCGAGATTGAATTCGCCGAGTTCCTTCAGGTCATGGAGGCCCAGAAGATCCGCGCGGCGGAGTACGACGACGAGTCGGATTTCATTGACGCGTTCGTCGCGTGTGGTGGCAATGCCGACAAGACGGGCCACGTCGCGCGGCGGATGCTCGTGCAGCTCATCAAGAAGGACTTTGGCCTGCCCATCGACATCGACCGCATGCTGGACGAGCTGGACACGGACGGCAGCGGCGAGATCGAGTACGACGAGTTCAAGGCGCTGCTCTCGTGATGGACTGGTGGTTAACCCAACGATGGGAAGATCTTGCTTTGCTTCTGGGTCTTTTGCTTCTTGCGTGGTGGCCGGTGGACGAAGCCACACGCCTCGCACGAGACGCTGCCAGGCGTGTCGTTGACCAGTGTACACCGAGGACACACCCACGGACCGGGCTGCGTCGCCTCTTGGCTGGCATCGGACGCACTGTGGTTACTAGGGAGCGAGGCCGAGAGCGACGGCATGAATTGTGTGGCCGTTTCCTGGATGCTGGATGCACTGGTGCCACGCGGCGAATCTTGCGACAGCTGAGGCGAGCTGCTCGTGGTGCTGCCGATACTAACGCGACGCTGCGGTGTCCTGGCAGCAGGTGACCCTCGCGATTGAGACTGGGGAGTGGACTGTCGACTCGGACGAGGTGGCTTGGGTGGTGGAGACGTGAGTACTTCGAAATCATCATCGTCATCATCATCCTCGTCGTTGCCATCATCACCGCCTCCACTCTCCACGACCTCAGGGTCATCATTGGTCAATGATTTGTCCTCTGCATCCTGGCGCCGTCGCTGTTGGTCCAGGTACTCCTGTGGTGGCTCCAGTCGAATCTCATGTGTGATGGAGTGGATGTAGAACGACTGGTCGGTCTTGAGTGCGTGCACGTGGCGCCAGACGCCCGTACCGTCGTCTACGGTGGAGCCCTCGTCTTCCTTACTCTCCTCGTTAATGGATCCTGTCTTTTGCCTGGCCATTTGCTGCTTGACTTGCTGTCGCAGGCGTTCAAACCCTGCATTCATCGCAGCCGAGACGACGGGTGTACCCTGTGGGTTACTTGCATTGTCCAGCGACTTGCGGCCGCTCGCCACCTTCTCCTGTTGCCTCGCGCGGTAGTTGCGCAGCACTTCTTCTCGGATCTGCTTGGCCGACTTGGGGTGGCTCGAGTCGGCCTGCGCATTCGCCAACAAACTGTACTGCTCATACAACACCACAGTTAGCACCTTCTCCCTTATACTTGCTTCCTTCACTCACCTCCTTGTGGATCTGGATGATATCCTCTCGGTTCTTGACCACGGCGCGGACGCCAATCGACTCGAGCAACTTCTTGATATCCTTCTCCTTCATCACACTGTACGACAGCAGTGGCACACGCTCTGGTGTCTTGCCATCGCCTCCGTTGAGTTGTTTCTGAGGAGGCAGACCATTGCCATTCGCCACCACCGTCTTCCCAGTTGCGGAGCTCACAAGCGGTAGTACTTTGGGCTTCATCTGCTGGAAGAGCATACCGATTTTCTCCAAAGACCGGTTTGCCACGAGGTCCTGCGGGGAGCACTCGCGCTTGCACTCGGGACAGCACCCGTGGGCGCCGCGCGACTGCAAAAAGCGCCGCACACACTCGGAGCAGAACGTGTGTGTGCAGGGCAATTGCACGGGGCCGTGGAAGAAATCGCCGCAGATGAGACAGCGCAGCGCGCTCTCCATGTGGCGTAGCTCCGCGCACGACTCGGGCCAGAGCCACTCGTCCATTTCCGGTCCATCCAGCAGCGAATCCATGGTGATCCGCGAGTGATGGAATTGACCGCCGAGAGGGATCAAGTGAGCTTGTCATTCCCGCCAAAATATGAGACTCGATTTTAGTAGGAGTGAGTGTCTCTTAAATACGGTTACGCTCTGGTGTAACCACTAACCAGTGAGTTTTTGGCCAATCAGGGATCGACTACCAAAACAACTTGGCTGGCCAAAGAATAGCGCGAAAGCGAGCAATGGCGAGTCATCTTCACGAGCTCAATGCGCTCGTCGCGACGTTCGTGACCGAGTTGGAGCAGTTGCACACCAAGAACAGCAAGGAGCACGCTTTCCAGCCAACGTTCTGGCTTCAGAACCAAGATTTCACGCTCGCGCGCGATGTGTTACTTGCGGTTAGTGAGACGGTGATGCACAAGTTGAAATACCTGCCTAGGTGTTTGACATCCAGGACTTGACTCGTACAGGCGTGTGGATCCATCGGCCATGAGATCACCAAGCTCTCGCTTGTCTATGGCAACAAGCCATCCGAGGACGAGGCATCCAGTGTCTGTAAAGCGATGATCAAGCCGTGCGAGCAGCTCGTGTCGGCCACCAAAGTGGCGTTGTTCTCTGGCGCTGGTCCGTCGCTGGCCGACGAGATCATCCTCGGCGCACTGTAAGTGAATGCTGTGGTAATCGCATCGTGGGTAGAAGAAGAAAGATGTCTTAATTCGCGGTACATCACTACTGTAGGCGCGTGATGAAGAGCATCCAAGACCTAGGGTCGCTCATCGAAAAGGGCGAGCTGACGCGTGTCCCCGACCTCACGGGTCGTGTCTGGGAGCACTGCAAGAGCGTGCAGAACCTGCCCAAGTCCAACTGCATCGCGTCTAAGCGTAGCATGCTACAGGCAATGCCAAACAGTGTGTGACGCTGTTGTTGCCATGTTCATGTTCTCACCTTCACCTCTGTTGTGCAGTGTATTGGCGTGTTAAATGATACCATCAAGGAGCTTAAGGAGCTGCTCTCCGAGCAAGAAGGCGAGGGCGCTGAGGCGCTCGATGCCGTGGAAGATGAAGACGACTTTGCCTTTGACAGCAGTGTGTCTGAGGAAGAGCGAGAGCTGTTTGAGAGCGGCATCAAGCTTCTCGAGATGGTGGTGGCGATTCTCAAGCGTGGCGTGCTCACACTCCAGTCGATCACGATCGAGGACTCGGAGAAGGAGCTGATTGCGTGGACGGCGACGCTGGACCGGAGCTACAAGGCGACCCAGGATGCCATCGTCGACGTCGGCGCTGCTCTATACCCTCCTGTGGACCTCGACGAGCTGTCGAATGCCATCAGCATTGTTGAAAGTGCTGGCATCGCCGAACTCGATTGCCTGCAGGCCCAGCCGTCGATTAGTGAGGCCAAGACCCAAGCGCTGGCCAAAGGACGGCAGGCATTTGACCAGCAAATGAGTACCGTGAAGACGCTGTTAGAAACCTCTCGAACTTAATCTAGTACATTTCTCAAGATGGATGAGTTGAAGATTCTTGATTTGGCAAGATGGCGCACGCGATCGCCAACGAATCGATCTACGCGACCGCCGAGTTCGTGGGCTATTCGCTGTGGCTGGTGCCCGATGCGTCCGTTGCGCAGACATTCACTGATGTGATCAATGAGTTTGCGGTGCGCCTGGACACGCCGCCGTTTCTGCCGCACGCTACGCTTCTCGGTGGTGTGGTGGTACGTCTCGGTTGAACAGCGCGTGTTAAACAGCGGCATCGGGCAACTAGTTCAATGTATTTTTTGACAGGGACTTGAAACCGAGCAAGCAGCCAAGAAAGCAAAGGAGGTCGCTGACGGACTGCACGCCATGGACGCAGAGGTGAAGGTGGTCACCTCAAAGGTAGGACGTGAGACAGATTGCTCAACGCTACACATAGTCACTCTGGCTGTTTATACAGGATCTGCTGTACTTTCAATGCGTGTTCGCGTTACTGGATCTCTTTCCTGAGCTCGAGGAAGCGCACAAGCATGCAATGAAGGTGCGTATGTGTCTCCAGTGAATCAACACTCTTCATCACACAAACGCAGTGTTGCTTTGAAGGTGTTTGGCCGCAAGGATGAGCCCCCACTCCTGCCACATATCAGGTTCGTTCGCCATCACAAAAGAGAACGACTTGAATGGCTATGCGAACTTGTTGCGGTGGCAGTCTCATTTACGGCGACCTCGAATCGGAGGAGCGCAAGACGCTAGCCCGAGAGCTCGGACCTCGCCTCGATGGCACAAGAATGAAGGTGCGACACCCTCCTTCCTTCTCCCACCGACCTTTTAGCGAAGAGAAGAATCACTTCATGCGTGTCTTTGCAGATGGAGAGGCTCCAGTTGTGGAACACCACGGGGCCGGTCAAGAACTGGCGCATGGTCGCCGAGTTCACGTTGCTGTCATCGTCAGTCTGAGACGCCTTCTCTGAGAAATTCTGAGTCTGTTTTCGTGCAATACAATTATTCCAACCCCGGATTGTTCATTTTTTTGAGACGATGCATTTTTCTGCCATATTATTCTCCACGGGTGGTTGTTTCACATAATATTCATTCATACAGGTTCCATGGAAGATGGTTTTACACCCAGATCCGACAACCACGAGACTGCGGTTGAACAGACGTATCCATTTATAGAGGTGTAGTCCATTCGTCCCACCTTGTCCGCTGTCAAAACACGGTAGGTACGCGGCCCATAGTGTTTGGTGTGGCTTCTTGGGGTGAAAGAGACACGTCAAGCAGCGCAAACAGCGCGTGCCTCGGCGCCAACGCAATCCCCTCCCTCCAGCCCCTCCCTCTCGATCGATCGTCGTCGCCGCTGCTCGCCGAACCCTTGTGTGCGTCCATCAAAGCGGCTTTCCCATCCGTTGCGTAGTGTGTCTATGCGACCGGCAGCGGGTATCACCTCTTCCTGCTCTTCCTCGTTGTGATCGCACGGTAAGCACGCCTTGCATGAGCAATCTTGATCCTTCCCCCTCCTCCCCAACCGCTGGCGGCGACACCGAGTCGTGCTTGGAGAATCGTTGGCGCCTACTGTGGTCTAATGATCCAGACTGGAAAGCACCGACTCACCAACGATCCACGCCGACTGCGGACCCACGCTAGTGTTGGTGCCGACGCGAAGCCACCAACGCGGACGCGTGTCTTTGACTCGCTCGCCGACATCGCGCAAACACCAACACAGTCGCCAACGATGCCGACGGCCATACCACCAACTCCCGCGGCAATAGCGGCGCTTTTCCTCCCGCCGACGCGCGCCCACACCAACTATTTCTCGTCCGCCAGCACGATGGGGAGGGCCTCCCCTTCCCTCCAGCCACTGACGCCTCCGTCTTCATCCTATTCCCACAGACACCCGCGTGACGCCGACACCGACAATCCGGAGCCGACGCCACGACGCCGACACAAGCAGCCGCGTCCATCCACCAGCACACAGGTCCACCGCCCGGTCCACCGACCATTGAAGGCTTCCCCTGTGCTCCGCCGCGCTCCGATGCCCCGCCGAAGAAAGCGCAACATGCGCCCGCTCCACCTCGACGTCCCTGCCCTCGCCGACGCCGTCGCCCACAGCGCCCACACCAATGACCACACCCTCAGTCCGCGCTCCATCCGCAACAGCCTCAACGAGACCAACTACGACATGGACGGCAACCTCCGCCAGCGCAAATCCTCGGTCGCGTCCGCCAATGGCCACGAGGACGCCAACGACCACACGTCGTCCCCATCCCCATCCCCACACGCGTCCGCAACCATCGAGCCGTCCACAGTCGTCCACAACGGCGCGCGGCGGCCTTCCATCACCAACCCGGACGAGCTGCGTGGTCCACAATGCGACGCCGTGCTCGCCCACTTGACCGGCGCCGACCTCTGGGTCCACCGCATCCTCGCGACCCACCACAAGACGCTCGAGACGCTCGGCGTCGAGCGCCAGGCCTTCCCCAACACGCGGCTCTCGCTCAAGCAGATCGAGACGGTGATCAACCCGGTCATTGCACTCTGCAACATGATGCACCCGGCCCAGTTTGGCATCCACGCGCCCACACCCGGCATCGCGTCGGCCATGACCGACATGCACTATTGGAAACTGTGGGAGAGTGACACGATCGACGTCGGGTAGGTACCTTGGTATTAATACCTTGACGGGCTGCCTTTGTGGAGATGCTTCGATTCACTGACGTGCTTTGGTGGTAGCATCTTCTTTTTGCCTCCTGGTGGCGTGATTCCGCTCCACAATCACCCGGGCATGAGCGTCGTCACACGAGTGTGAGTGGAGTAGACTGGAGTGGACTGGAGTGGACTGGACTGGTGGTGGACTACACCAAAAAGCACAACAATGAACCAACCCACTGACACCTGGTGTGATTCATGCCAACAGCCTCTACGGTTCCGCCCAAGTCACGTCGTTCGACCTCGTGCCCAAGTCGGAGCTGATGGAACTCCCAGCGGACGACGTAGAAGCCGGCAAGAGCGACGTCAAATGGGCGCTCGTGAGTCGAGAAGGTGACTTCCAGGCAGAGTGCACCATGTGGCTGGACCCACGCCGGTTCAACCTCCACCAGATCCGAGCCAATGACCAGATCGGGTGCGCGCTGCTCGATATCATGATCCCTCCCTACGACAAGTACGTTGACATTGGACGATTCACGTGTCCTGGATTGGATCTACCGATATATACTAGTATATATATAGGCTGACCTGTCCTACCTCGTGGTGCTGCAATCCATCAGCGCCGACCGAGACTGCCACCATTTCCAAATCCTGGCAGAACGGAGCTTGCAGCAGAAGGAGAAACGACTCGTCAAGCTCCTGGAGGCGGTGCAACCGGACAACCACAACCAGCCAGGCACCCACCGCGGCTGAATCGGCCACAAGCATGAACCCGGCAATCAAACGTGGCAAGCGCCGCCAAGCCCCACTCCACTACTCCCTGTACAAGACCCCAAGCTTGTAACACTACCGCCTCCTCCCGCGCCACTGGCCACTCAACCCAACCCAACCCACACACCTCCCCCTCCTCGTCGGTCAGGTCGCGTCTCTTTTGTCGTCGCGTCAATGAATCCTTGAGCACACGGCTCATCATATTTACATGGCGGTGTCTCTATCGTCTACGGTATTAATACTACGTAGTACTTACTTGTCCACAGGCGTCAAGCGAGCCCGGGGCGTGTACGCGAATGCACCGTACTTGATGTGCACGAGCCGCGGACTGTCCAGCACCTCCATCGCGCGCGCCTGCATCTCGTCGGCCATGAAGCCCAGCAGCTTCCGCACGCAGTAGAGCGGCGAGCCGCCGCCACCAAAGTCGTGCTTGAACCACTCACAGAGCTGCGGCAGCGTGATCGTCTTGCGCCCCACGTCCACACTCACGAGCTCGGCGATCGCCTGCTGCACCAGCGCATTCAGCTGCTCGTGGACGGTGGACGGGTCCAGGATCCTCACGTCGTCGTGGCTGGGACTGCGGTTCATCAGCAACGCAAAGCTGACGCGGAAGTCAGGATGGGCCAGCGCCACCGCGGCCACACGCTCGGCATTCACAGCGGGCAGCTTGCCCAGGTCCAAGTGCGGCAGCTCGCTCGCTCGGGGCAGCCGTGCACGCAGAACCACGTGCTCGATCTCAGCCAGTGAGATGGTGAGTGGCTGGGTCGGGTGCTGTGGGTCCCTGCCTATGGCGTAGCACATGTGGGTCTGGAAGAATGCCCACTGACCTTTGCTGCGTGGATACCCGTGGGCGATCATGGCGTGCGCGAGGATCACGTGGTACACGTTGACAAAGAACACGAGTCGGTCCTCGTGTGGACGCTGGAGCAGCGCCGGGAGATCGATGGTCCGCAGTGCACTGGCATGGTCGAGAAAATCAAGCACCGCCGTGACGTCGGCGTCGTCGCCCAGCCGATGGACCACCAGTGCACTGTGCAGCGCCGCGGCCACGACCGCCAGCGCGCCCTGGGAGCCTGCACGTGGAAACAACGACCGCGAGTTGAGCACCACACGACCTAGAGGCTGGAGTGGCTTGGCCGGTGTCGCACACACCAGCAGCGGCTCGGTGGCCACGGACCGGTCGAAATTGGCGTGGGGCGAGCAATGCTGCAGCACCACGCGGACCCAGGCGTTGCGGGCGTGCTCGGTGGCCACGCACACGACCATCTCCTCGGCGAACGTGTTGATCTGGAACGCGAACGCGAAGCCGCAGTCGGCGGACGCCAGCGGCACGGGCACCGAGTGCACGCCGATCACGCGGTCCACACGCGTCTCCTTGTCGGGCGACGTTGAGAACGAGCGGAAAAACTGGAGCGTGTGTGGTGTGGCCACGAGCACCTCCTGCCGGGCCACGCCGTCCGCGTAAAACCGGTAGACGACGCCTTCGAACACGACCTGCAGTGCCTCACGGTCGCGCTTGCTCAGCTGGACGCCCACACTGGACGGTGTCACCTCCAAGTGTGGATCGTCGAGGGGCGCGTGCACTTGGAGGTGTGGACGAGCGGTCAAGATCTGGTACAGCGCGGCCTCGAAGGCGACGGCGAGCGCGGACGAGTCAGTGGAACCACTCTGGACGTGGCGAAGCAACTGCGTCAAGCACCGTGCGACCTGCAGCGCCTCCTCGGCGATGATACTGTAGCTGCCGATGCGCGAGCGTGCGTGGAAGCGAAGGCTCTGTAGCGCGTACGCCTGTGGCAGGTTGCGGAACTTGCCTGCCACCAGCAGCCGCAGTTGGTACGCGCTCACGACCACGAGTCGCGCGTCACCGTCCTCGTGGATCCGGTACACGTACTGGACCCTGCGGACAGACGTGGCTGCGTCCACTTCCTCGACCCAGTACAGGTACTCGAGTGCATGGATAGCTTCTAGCTTGGCGGCGGCGTCGCGTTCGATCGTGGCCAGCGCGTCCGCCAGTGTCAGGCTCGCACTGGGACTGCTACTGGTTGTGGTCGTGGTGCTGTTGGACTCGCTCGAGGCAATGGACTGCTCGCTGTCGGACCGCCACCGCCGCTGCTGCTGTTCACGTGCTACCCCATCAGCATCGTACGTGATGTCAAAGTTGAACAGGTACTGCTTCTGGGACTGGATGTGCTTGTCCGCCGGCGTCGCGGGCACGTCGTAGGCCACGAGCCGCAGTGGCAGCGAATCGAAGAACGCCGTGAGGCTCATGTCATGGAGGCCAGGCAGGTTGGCCGTCTGCCACCGCGTCAGGTCCACGTACATGGTGTGGAAGTGGAACGAGTAGGTCGGTCCGACCTCAAACACGGACGCATTCAACGGTGCGCGGCGTCGGCGACGGCGTGCGTCCTCGGTCTCACCAAAGTCGTCTGCGCCTAGTGGTGGTGGTGTGGCTCCTCCTGCGGCGGTCACGGTGAACTGGTCCACCGACTGGTAGAGTGGGAACGAGACGCAGGGTCGTTCGTTGGCGTCCTCCACTGCGCCACCAAAGCTCACATAGACCAACCCAACCAACTGTTGGATGATCCCGACGATCACGAGCGCGATGCTCTTGGTGAAGAAGCCCAGCGAGACCCGCGACGGCAGCTCTCCACCGAGGTACACGACGCCACGAGGCTTGCGCTTGAAGCGGCCTTGCACCTGGATCCAGAACATGCGACGCTTGCCCTCAAAGAGGTGCATCCACCGCGTGTCCACAGGGGTCGTCCGCACGAGGAAAAGCACGCGGCCGACAAAGAGATCGTTCTCGAAGGGGACCCCGTGGACACTGTTGAGTTCCACACTGTTCCTAGGAGGCCGACTGTCCGTGCTAGCGGTCGTGGCGGAGCTCGTGGTGCTGGTCGGCGGAGACCGTGGAGTCGGAGGACTGGTGAGGTCGCGGATCGTGAGCTTGGCAAAGAGGTGATGGCGGAGGGGATCCTCCGCTGTCGTCGTCGTGGCATCCTCGTCCTCCAACAAGTGATGATCCACGTCCGCACCTTCACCATCACTACTCTCCGCTTCTGTCCACGCAGAGGATCTCCTCCTCCGCTGGGAGGGTGGAGAGGACACGAATTGCTGCGTCGATCGTCGGTGGAATTCCTTGCTTGGGGACTCGCTGATCGGGTGCGTGCGCCGCCGGCCCACCGCGGCCATCGTCCACAACTGGTCCACGCAAGACCGGATCTGCGTCCATACTGCCTGTCCGTGCTCGGCCACCGCGAGGAGTAGCAGGCACGCGGTCAATCCGTAGACGCCTAGAGCATAGTGGAGCAGCGCTGTGGCCACCGCGAGGACGGCGAGGTCCATCGCGAAACGCTGCGCGCCCACCGCTGAAGAACTCATTGAGCGGAGAGCAATACCCGGAGGCGGTGGAGAACAATAAACAGAAGTCCCGGAGGGCGGACCAGTGCTGAAGCAAAAATTTGCCCAATGACATGCCCTGGCAACAGCAGGCCACCTGACCGTCTGGCACTGGACTCTGGATCTCCGGAATTGCTGTGCAGCGGAGCACCGATTCCTGAAGCAAGCGCGCACTTCAGATAGACTACGCCCGGGCGCACGAGCGGTGGTCGCGAAAGAAAAAGATCCGGAGGCTTGTCCGCGCACGGCACAGTTTTCTGTTCTTTCCGTCCAGCGTCGCGCGTCTAAACTCGGTGGTGCTTTTCGATTCCATGAAACAGCGATCCAAAAGTTAACCTCGAAGAACACTGACATCGGGTCAACGGTACTGTACTGTACTTTTGTTTCGGATAGTTTTCATGACATGGTTTTGTTTCGGTGAAATATTCGCCACCCATCACCACCTGCTCCGAATAGTAGCTCTCGTTGTCAGGTTTCCTCGCGCGATTCCATTGGCTGGCGCAAGTTGACCTGTGAATGAGCGCATCGTCGCATGGTCACTATCGCGAGGTGGCACGTCTGCCAGAGGTGGTGTGGTGTGCCGCGCGCCTGTCAATTCCATCAGTCCGACCGACGCGAGCGTACATTAGCTGGCCAATTCGCCACCTCTTTCTCCCCGTGTCCACCGTCATCGCTGTCCTTGCGCCGCGACATCAGAGCCAGTAGTTGACTGGCTTCACGCGCGGCGAAGAGGGACAGCAAGAGCACACCCTCCACTCCGATCATCACCAGCGCAACGCGTGACTTTGCGCAATGAGCACCCTATCGATTACGCCGTCTCCGGCAGCGGCGTCCATGTCGGCGTTAAAGAAACCAGCCGACGCCAACTCTACCAAGGCTGGTAGTAAGAAAGCCAACAAAGGCAATGCGATCACGCAGCCAACCACCACCACGAAGCAGCAAAAGCAGGCGGCGAAAGCGGCCAAAGCGGAGACCAAAGCGTTGGATTCCGCCAAGAAATCACCCCCAGAATCCGCGTCGCCGTCGAAAAAGCGTTCGTCACTATCCTACATCTTGTGTTTGTGTGAGGGCGCCAACTAATTCGCGTGTAATTGTTGGTGTCGGTGTTTTGATCCTACCCGACCAGATCCGACCAAGCCACAAGGATTCAAGATCACGCGAGACAAAGAGCGCAAGGAGAAGCAGTTGAAGCAGTCGGCGAGTATCGTGGACGCGTCCACATCTGCGTCCACAAGTGCGTCCACAACGACCGCCACCGCGTCCACACTGACGCAGCGGCTGCAGGAGATGGAGCAGGATAGCGTCAAGAGCCGCAACCACAAACTGTTTTTGGCGCCAGCACTGCGCCACAGCAGCCCGTGCTGGTCGGGTCGCCAGCCACGTGACCTGCGCACCGAATCCGTGGCCGAGCGGTGCGTTGTTTGTATGTGTCCGCTCTACGTATTGACGCTGACAAGAATGTGTCCACACTGTTGTCTAGACTACACGAGGAGATCATCGAGTACACCAAGCATACGCGTGCGACAGTGGACGCGATGGCCGTCCACATTGAAGAGATGATTGCGCATGTGGACCGCTGCGTCCACTCGTTGTGGCCCACGTCCCGCATGGAACCATTTGGGTCCTACTCGACTGGAATCTGGTTGCCCAGCAGTGACGTGGACCTCGTCATCCTCGGTGTGGTCGAGATCCACGACCGCATGCTCACGATCAAATCTCTTCGCCAGCTCGCACAGGCACTCGAGTCAAAGCCATGGGTTGAATCCATCGTCGTACTGGACACGGCCAAGATCCCCGTCCTCAAACTAGTAACCGCCGAGTCGTCCGTGCCCATTGACATCACGTTCGAGTCCACGGCCACCCACAGCGGACTGCTGGCGCGCGACCTGATCAAGCGGTACGCTGACGAGATGCCCGAGCTGTACCCGTTGGCGGTCGTGTTCAAGCAGCTACTGCGAGAGCGCGACTTGAACGACGCGTACACGGGCGGCCTCAGCTCGTACTCGGTGGTGCTCATGATCATCCACTTCCAGTTGCTGTGGCGCTACGGCGACAAGTGCTTCAAAGCTGCGGCCGCGTTTGCGTCTGGGTCACCGCTGCCGCGTCCGGCGGATCTGCTCGCCGAGGAAGAGAGGGAAGCCGCGCGGGCTCTGGCCGAGAGTGCGAATAGTACCCCATGGGGTAAAAAGCAGGCGCTGGAAGCCGACACTTTGGCACCGACGCCAACGCCAACACCAACGGTCACGTCGTCGTTCGCAGCTGTGGTCAGTCGGTCTAAACGTCTAAAACGTCCGGTGTCCGAGGCCGGTCGCAGTGCGTCCACACCGACAGACGCAGCCAAAGCGGGCCTTGCTCAGCCATTTAGCTACGCTGCGGTCGCTGCCGGCATCGCCAAGTTGGCGTCTACATCCGAGGACGCCAACAAGTCGTCGTCCGCACCACCGACGAGTTACGCGGCTGCTGTGGCCGCACCCCCGTCCAAAGCGAAGACGCCAACGCCAACGCCTCGTGCCACGTCAACGGCCAAAACCGCCAACGAGTCGATGGACGCCGTCTCGGTCACCTCGAGCACGGCCGACACGGAGGAATCCTCTGCCCACGGCGACGCGGACGACGACGTCGCCAACGCACCCGCCGCTGAACCGCAGCTCTCGCTGGGCGAGCGAACCATGACCATCCTCGAGTTTTATGGCATCGTGTTTGACTTCCGCATGAATGGCCTGTCGGTGCGGGACGGTGGCTACATCTACCGCCTCGCGGACCAGGGCGACCTGGGCAAGCGGCTGCCGTCGCTCGTGATCGAGGACCCGATCCACCCGGACCGCAACGTCAGCGCCAGTAGCTTTGCCTTCTCCAAGGTCGTGGCGGTGTTTGAGGACGCCTTCTACGCGCTCAAGTTCTTTCGATCCACGCGGTTCACGCCGTCCGCACTCAGCTGCCTGTTGTCCACATCAGGCCACACGCTCGTCCACCAGTCCACCACCACCAAGCCGCTCGCTGTCAAGGTGGCCTCGTCCTAGCATCTCGACCCCACCTCTCTCTCTCTCTCTCTTGTAGTTCTACGCCTGTACGCGGATACTTAGTAGTTTAGTAGAAGAAGTAGTAGTACACACACACACACAACCCAACCACATACACATCGTGTTGTCGTCATGTTCCTTACTCTTCCAGCTCCATCGAGTCGTAGCCGTCGTCCTCGTCGTCCTCGTCCTGCGCCAGCTCCTTGAGCAGCGTCTTGGCCCGGGCAATCGCCACCGTGCTGGATGTCAGCGAGTACGAACTCTGTCGCTTGCTGGCCACGAGCACCAGGTCTTGGTCCGCCGTCTGGACGGGTTCCATGTCGTCCACAACCACGACCACACTGCCGTGGCTCGTGGCCTCGGCCAGCACGCGCTGCGCGTCCTCACTCGCGTGCTTGAGCCACATCTCCTTCTTGGTCAGCAGCGTGGTGAACTCGTCCAGCGATAGCTGCAGCACGCGGCGGCGCAGCACCGGCAGTAGACACCGCGCCCCGTCGTCCGTCAGGTCAAGTGTCGACTTGCGGAAGGCGTCCACACCGGCCCTGTGGACGTGGAGGCGGCCACCAAAGTCGGTGGTCAGCAGCGCGGACGCCAACGCCGACACCAAGTGCACCGACGCGTCCTTGGCAAAGCCACTGCGCTCCATCACGACACCAAGAGAGGAGCGAGGCACGCCGTACAGGTCCACAATGCGGTCCACATCTGCAGACGCCAGCTCGGACAGGCTGCCCAGCACCTTGCGTGTCTCCTTCTTCTGCTGCTTGGTCAGTTTCTGTGTCTTGGTAGACGCTGGGACGGCTGGTCCTTGCACGGCGGCCGTCGTTGGCTCCTTCATCTTCTTGATCAGTGCCAGGAACAGCGCGTTGGTATCGTTGGCATTCGGATGCACACGCACACATCGCTTCAGTCCCCACGCGTCCGCCTGTTCCTCGGTCGGTGGCCACATGGAGGCACGCAGCACCTTCTTCTGCGCCGGTGTCGCTGCCTCCCACATGCTCACACGGTTCAGCTGGTCGTCCATCACGTCCCACGTCGTCAGTCCAGCGGTCCGCTGCAGTGTGGACGCGGCCACACCGTCCACATCCACCAGCTCGTACGCGCCATCGCCCGTCCGCAGCAGCTCGGCGACCACGGCTTCATTCTCGATCGGGTTCAGCGACCGCGTTGCGTACAACAGCGAGCCGCCCACAGTGACCAGTGCCATCGCCTTGGCCACCAGTGCCACCAGCGTCGCGTGGCTCTGCAATCCACCGAGTGGCGTCCACGTCCGCCAGCGTTCCGGGATCTTGCGGATGAGGCCGTCCCCAGAGCACGGCGCCGAGCATAGCACACGGTCGAACACGCCTCCACTCGTGTCCACTGGGGACGGGAACTCGAGTGGCTTGTGGCTCGTGACCAGCGCCTCGGTGGACAGCGCGAGCGTCTTGGCCAGCGTCTGCGCCGCCTTGGCCGCCGCCGCCGCATCTGGCTCGTTCACCACGAGTGCACCGCCACTCGATCGCCCTTGGTCTCGCATCCTCTCGATGATGCCCGGTGCTCGGATCTCTCCACCGCCACACAGATCCAGCACGCGGTGGCCAGGCTCCGGTGCCAGAAACAGCGGCAGCATCGCCGACACAGGGTCCATCCGCTGCAGCGTGCCCAGCACCTGGTGCGTGTGCAAGTAGCTGCTTAGTTCCTGGAGCTCCTTCGCCTTGCGCAGGCTCTTGGCGTCCAGCGAGAGCTTCCAGACAAGTGGGTCCCAGGCCAAGGGTTTGAGTGTGATCGTGGTGTGGTCCACATCACCATCGTCTCGCTTGAGGTGGACGCGGTCGAGTTGGAAGTCTAACTGCAGCTGGCCACCGACGATCTCACTTAGACTCGCATAGTTGGCGTTGACGCGCAGGTGGACGCCCAGCGGCGTGCGCAACGCCGCCTCGAATGCCGACCAGTCGGCGTCGGCGTCGAGGGCGAGTTGGCGCCGATAGTACTGCGCAAAGACCTTGTTCTCCCCGGCAAATTTGCGCCACACGACCTTCTCGGCGCGCTCAACACGGAACTGCGACTTGTGCGCATCGATCTCGAGCTGCTGCAGCTCGGCGCGCGCGCGCTTGCTCGTTGGCTTGGACGAGTTGGCGGTTTGCTGTTGGAATTCCGCGACGAAATCGCGAACACCGGCGCGCTCGAGTGACTGCAACGGCACAGGCGCGGGTGGAGGTCCATCCGACGCGTCGCTATCGCCATCGCTCTCGTACACGCGCTGCTGCTTTTGCGGCGCCTGCGGACGCGTCTTGCGCTTGCTTCCGGCCATGGTTGGTGTCGCTTGTGTATCAAAATGGAATGGTCGTTGACAGAGTGCAAAAGTACTGCATGAGACAGATTAGTTAGAAGCATGTCGGTTACAGTACATCTCATCTGCGACGTGTGATAACATGGCTACAGATTTCCGATCAGAGTCTGCAGCGCGCGGTCACGCGTGATCTCCTGAGAAGGAAGAATGAGTGCAGAATACTGTAGCAACTGTAATCAGACTGATCATTGTATGTACAGAAGTGGTAGCGACTTGCCGAATTGCGATTGGCGTTTTCGGATCAAGACACCACTACCATAGTGATGTACACCGTATTCTCTACCAAATGGCCTACCGACACCACCTGCTCGATGCTCCTGCCAGTGTCCTGCACGCTGAGCAGTGCACAGTACTCGTAATATTGGCAACTCACTCACCAACCAACCCGATGCACGCTCGAGGCGTCTTCTGGAGTCGATCATGGGAACCGACTATTCGAGCTTCTAGAATTCTACGAACCCATTCAACTCGGAAGGTGAAAAGTAGGACTATAGAGACCACGAACCATACTGTAGTGACCATCCTACCTTCTCCATACCATCGCTGACGTAGGTGTGCGTAAGCGCGATTTCATTGGGCCATTGGCAAATGACCAACACGGACCGTGGTGGTCATTTGGCGGCGTTTGTTGACTTGGTTCCACAATCTATAAATTGCATAAATGATTGTGGTATCCACTATAAGATTAGTTGGAATCCAGTTGTGTTTCAAGTATGTCGCGCCATTTCACAAAACCTTTCAAAATAGATAGCTTCACTTCGCCCAGATTGGTCGGCAGTGGATGTGGCCAGTCCCCGTCTGTCGCGTAATCTTTCCGCCAACTGTCGCGTTTCTTCGGAGCCGCATAAACACTCCCTTCCAAATCCCTTGCAAGGGAGTGTTTGTAATGCCGTAACTTACGGCTGCTACTATTATATAACGAAAGCGAAAAGAAGAGAGGTCCGACAAGTGGCGTCGAAAGTCCAAGTCACCACTGACCAACTTGCTCAAGGACGACACGCCGACGCCGACGAATCAATCTGGCGCCAACACATTCGAGAACCGTTGTCTGCACCGTCGCCGCACCACCGAACCTGCGAGTTCTGGACGCCAACTAAACGCCGCCGTTCGTTTACATTCGCCTCCACCTCTCGTACTGATTCACCGACTCGAGTCCCGCCCATTTTCAAACTGAACCGCATGCTGAAGGACTGCCCTCAGCACCAGTGGATCGGTCAGCGCAAACACGAAACCCGCCGGCTCGTCTTACGAACCAACTAATTCTCCGACACCAACGCCAACGATATTGACCACAACCACCAGTATTTCCACCGCTGCGCGGAGCGTCGCACACGCCGACACCAACCCAATGGGCATGGGTATCGTCTCTCCGGTGGCGCATCGCACCGCCGACGAGTTGGTCGAGTTGGATCACCAACCCAAGAAAAAGTTGGCGACAACACCTCCTACCGCCGCTGCCGACGGATTCAGCCGCATGAGCTCCGAGGGCGTCCAACTCATCCTCGGCGTCCTCACACCAACCGACCGCGCATCGCTGCTCGCCACGCAGCGCAAGCTCCGCAGCGAACCGCTCACCACCAGCATTCAGTCGTACTGTGGTGCCTGTGCACAGTGCACCGCTCAAAATGAGCACCTCTGCGAGTCGTCGGCGTCGGAAGTGGACCACCCCCTCTTTTGGAAGTCGGTGTTGGGACGACGGACCAACTGTCTTGGCCTCCGCCAACTCCGACTCGCCAACTGTCCCACGTTCGCGAAATCCCTGCTGGCCGTTAGAAGGAACACCAACACCAACACCAACACCAAGACCAACACCAACACCAACGCGCTGCAGAATCTGCGCGTGCTCGAGCTCAAGCGCTGCGTCGGTGTGGACGCCGACACTCTACGAACGCTCGCATCTGCATGCGGCAACCTCCAGGAGCTGCGCCTCCGGGACATGGCCCTGGACACGGACGCGTTCGCACAGTTGGTGTCGGCGAACCAACACTCGCTGCGTGCCGTGGACCTCGAAGGCTGCCACACGCTCACCGGTGCCGACGTGTTGGCGTTGTTGGCGTGTCGGCGTCTAACACGGCTTAGTCTCGCGGGTTGCCACAACGTGGACTCGTCGGCGATCGCGGCCATCGTCCGCGCCTGCGACCACCTGACGAGTCTAAACCTGCGGTTCTGCCACCAGATCGACGACCAGTTGGTCCACACGCTCGCGGCCGCGCGTCCACACCTCGAGGAGCTCAGCCTGCGGTACTGTATGAAGATCACGGACGCCGCGGTGCGTGCGATTGGGGACGCGCTGCCGCGCCTGACGACGCTGGACCTGTCGCAGTGCTCCAAGATCACCGACGCTGGTGTGGGCCACATCGTGGCCAGACTCAAGGCACTCAAGAACCTGCGGCTGTGGGCATGTGGCAAGCTGACAAGTGCAGCCGTCCGCGCCATTATGGAGGCATCTCCGTCGCTGGAACTTGTGGATATCCGCAGCCGCAACCGACTCGAGGCCGTGATTGGTGGACGCGATGGTCTTCAGCTGCTCGCGCGCAAGCGATCGCGTCGGTGGGAACACGGCGAGCAGTTTGGCGTCTTCAAGCGGTTGCCGATGTGTGCGGTGGCCGCGTAAACCAGTCGTCGTGCATCGTGGCTTCATGGATATAATACATCTTGTTCACAAATATTAGAGGACTTTAGATTCTGGAACAACGCAAAACGTCGAATATAAAAGGTCACAGGTCAACATATTCCGAAACACGTTATATTGGAATAAAGTATGGGCGATATATTCCAGTGGAATAGTTTCCTGCGTTTAGACGGTCTAACCGGTTGTGTTTTAACAATATATTGTTAAAACAATATATTCCCGGATCTAAAGTTCTCGATTATAATAATATATTTGGGTTGATCATTGAAACAGAGTGGGCAGGCGGCTGATCGACCACATCACGTACTTTATGGATTATTGGGTGGCCAAGAGACCGTGGAAGTACGTGGATACTGCGCAATAGAATGGCTACATTCGCGTCGTCCCAGTCCCATGTGCACACTATTTACTGTCATGGCTACATGTCGCTACTGACCCCAAAGCGAAGCGATAGGAACTCGTGCAGGTCCTGGATGTGGACGGCGCTTGTGGACGCGCGCATCGTGTCCAGCATGAACGCGAGGTTGGCGGCTTCCACCTATTACAAACAGACATCAGTCAGACACCCCCATACGTGTACACACCAGTGACAAAAAGCAATCGTACCTCGTGGATCACGCGTCGGTCAATGGCCAGGGCAGGCTTGACGTCCTCCATCTCGTCCACATCCTCGTCTGCGTCCTTGGTTTCTTCTTCCAGAGCCTGCTTCTGTTGTGACGCCGCCGACATGGACAGCGCCATGGCCTTGGCCAGCAGCATGGCTTCGTCCTCATCGTCCGTGGGCACCACCTCCATGGCCACATTGTCCACGGCCGGCTCGAGCTGATCCACCGGGACCACGTACGAGAGTTTCTTGTACAACAGCAAGTACACCGTGTCCGACACGGAGCTCGAGACAGCGTGATTGATCTCGGCCCAGCTGGACCGCTCGACGCGCGAGTCGTTGAACTTGATCCACGGCGCCAGCGGCGAGTCCTCGAGGTGCAGCTGCCCCGTGCGGTCGCCATTCTCGCGACAAAAGCTAAAGTAGTGACCAGAGTTCGCGGTCAGTCCACTGTGGACGAGCACGCCATAGAGTCCGTACTGTCGACGGCGGTGGCGCTTCTTGGCGTCCGTGCCATCGCCGTCCGGGTAGATAGCCTCCTCGTCTTCGCTCGTCAGCGACGGTAGGGTCAACAGCGAGCGGAAGGCCACGTCGTGGAGACACTTGCGCGTCTTCTGCTGCACCCAGTCGTAGTACATGCGCTTGACCGTGATGATGAGGTGGGCCGGTGGCGCCACCACCACCGTGTTGGTGCGCGTCTCGGTCTTGCGCTCGCACTGCGTGCACGAGATCAAGTTGTCGCCACCGAGCGTACGCGACGCGACGAATCGGGACAGCATCGAGTCAACATCGTGACGCCACACGCGCTCCGACGACACGAGCTCGCCGTGCTTCCACTCGGTGCCGTAGTCCTTCTTAAACGCGACGCGCACGTACTCGTCCTTCATCAGCTTCCACGAGTTGACCTGGGCCACCGTGCTGCTGCTATTCACACTGCTACAACTGGGACTAGCACTCGTTGTCGTAGTTGGCGTGGACGATGCGGCAGCTGGCGTCTCGTCGGGCCCACTCCACCACCCGTCCAACTCATTACCCGTGTCATTCAGTGTCCACTCGAACGGGTAACTTGGCGGTACGAAATCGATCATGGACGACGCGTTCTGCTGGTCCGACATCCACACGCCCGTGATGACGCGCTTCTTGCGTTGGCTCGACGCGTACATGGTACCACGCACCATACCGGGCAGGTAGCCATGGGATACGGTGCCGAACTTGCCCTCCAGCGTGTGCGCTGTCTTGACGCGTTCGGCGACCGCGAGTCGAATAAACTTGGCGATGAGAGGAGGTCCAAGGGCAAGTGGTGCGCCTCCCGCCGTCGGCTGCGGCGTGAGCTCGTACGTGCCGTTGATCTCATCTTCAATCGGCTTGACTACGTCGCCTGGATCGCACTTGGCAAAGCACAAGTGGATCGAGACGCCGTTCGTACCTTGGTTCAGGTTCGCGTCCATGCCGAGCGGCGTGTGCTGGATCTTGGTAAAGCCCGTGGGCAGCGTATCCGCTTGAGCCCCCGACGTCCACATCAGCGCCAGGTCCATCAGTCGTTTCTCCGTCTCCGAGGCCACACGTCGGTAGCAAATGAAGATCGGCACGCCAGCCGTTCCATCGTTCAGGTTGGCCGAGTGGCCGGCGGGAGTAAGACTCACACACGTGTAGTGCTCTGGGATCGCATCAATCTCACCGTAGATGACGCACACGTCTCCAATGTAGCCTTCGCTCGGGGTCTCCTCTCGCTTGACGGCGAGGTAGAGCGTGTGCGGCGACTGTGTCTGCGCGAGCAGGTTCCCCGATTTCCCCGAACACGTATCCCGCACGACTTGGACATCGTCTGGCACGCGTTCATCGCCACGCAGCACGAAAATCTGCGAGATGGGCCACTTGACACGAACATTTCGAGACGTCTGGACACCGGCGACGGCCACAGAGCGTCCGCGGCCATCGCCGATCGTGCCAGTCAGAGTGTACATGGCGTCTGGCTCGCTTCCACGGCGCAGTTCCAAGTCGAGAAGCTGGGGCTGTTTCACTTTAATGCTCTTCCAGTATCCTGACAGGCGAAGCACACGGTTCGTGTGGCCTTGTGCTACGCTGGATACCGTGGACCACGATGAAGTCGCCGCTGTGGCCACAGCGTTGACTTCGCCCTTGTCGTCAAAGCTGCCCTTGACCACCAGCGCGTCTGGGATCGGATCCGAGATCGAGTGAATGCGAACAGACTTGCGCGATCGATCGACGGCCTCGCCAGCGAGCCAGTCGCCCTTGAGCGACGCAACCAGAGACCCAGCTGACATCGGTTCAGCGGTCGCATGCTTGTACAGGTCGATCACTTCGTAGTCGTTGTACCGTGGCACTTCACGAGGAGCTCTAAAGACATCGATCGCAAAGATCGGGTTGCCGTGGCCGCGGCGAACCACCAGTACGTCAGGCGGCGTCTCACTCTCGGTAGTAGCACTGGATGGACTGCCCAGAACCTCCCAGCCTTGCTCAGTGTATCCTGCGGCGTCTGCTGCTGCCACCAATCGGAGATCCGTGATACAAGGGTCCGCTCCACCGACTTGGAATGCGAGATACTGCTTGACGGCGTCCTCGTTGCTGCGGTTGAGCATGTGCTCGACCATGCGGTAGCCTGGGATGCCGCTGTTGACAATCTTGATGTCGGTGATAGGCATATCGCATCGGTAGCACAAGAAAACCTTGGCGCCGTCTCCTTGGTTCAGGTCCACACGAATCTGCTTGCAGCCATCGGGCACAGCCTCCGTCCCGTAGATCACTTGCAGGTCCGTAATCGGCGAGCCATTGCGTTCTCGCTTGTAGAAGAGATACACTTGTTTCTTGCCGCCAATCTCCGCCGCGCTTCCGCCAACGTTGAGGTCCAGCTCCACGCGCTCGTAGCCTTCGAGCACCGGCTTGGCATCGGCAAAATTGACCACTTTGACCACCAGGTCTGTGATGGGCAGCTCGTTCGTCGCATTCTCGGGCTTGCGCTTGACGCAGAGATACACGTACGGTGCGTTGTTGCGGTCCTTGTTCAAGTCGCTGTTGATACGTTCATACCCCGTTGGCGTCGAGATCTCGGCAGAGGTACCCGTGACGGCGCAGATGCTCGTGATCGGAGTGTATCGCAGGTCAATCAGGTTGAGCAAAAGCTCCCAAAAGTACTCGCGGTTGATCGATTTCTTGCCGCACGTCTTGCATGCGAGAATGGTCGCCTGCGTGCCACCAAAGACACTGTCGATGCCATGCGCGGTCGTCTCGTGCTGGCTGAGCTGCTGCGAGAGCGAGTCGATCAGGAAATGGGCGAAATCGGACGTGTCTTGCTGTCGTCCGGCCTGGAACGTCGCTGGTAGACACCGCTGGAGCACGTGCGAGTCCAGCTCAGGTCGCTGCGATGCGATGAGTCGAGCGAAGAGACCCTGGACGGCGTTGAGAACGTCGCCTTGGCTGCCCGAGCCTGATTCGTCGGGTAGGTGGAGGTAGTTTTCTTGCTCCGACGATAGAATCAGATTGCGGAAGGCTTGCGTGAGGAAGAGCGACTGCAGGAAGCTGTTCTGGTAGCATACGTTCATGAGGTTCTGCTTCATGTTGATCAGACCAGAATAATATGGCTGCAAGCCAAGAGACGGCTTGGTCGGGTCGACTGAAGCCACGCCGCGAAAGTCGTTCACCAGTGGAGAAGCGAGGCACTTCCACACGCCGGAGCCGTCGCCGCGAAACCACTTGCCCGTGAACTTGGAGCCGTCACTGTCCCACGTGAGGGACACAGCATTCTCTTGGGACTGGATCAGCTTC
The DNA here is from genome assembly GCA_023337575.1 of Pythium chondricola. Taxonomy (NCBI): domain Eukaryota; phylum Oomycota; class Peronosporomycetes; order Pythiales; family Pythiaceae; genus Pythium; species Pythium chondricola. The sequence continues at coordinate 47,250 of JAADXF010000041.1, forward strand.
TTGAATCGACCCTCAAGCTTCCATCGTCCGTTGTCGCTCTGCAACTTGGCGAGACCCTTGACGTATCCATCCTTCTCGACGTATTCTCCTTCCACATACTGTGCGATCTGTGGCGAGGACGCCACCGAGGCCGTCAGGATACCCACAGTCGTGTCCCACGATGTGCTAGACGCATTTGCGAGCGCTTGCGACGCGGAGTTATCAACCTCGCAAAGTGCGCGCTGCAGCTGAGCTTCTCGCAGGCGGAGGATGTTGTGTGGCAGCGATGGCGCGGCTATTGCCTGGACAGCCTCGATACTGGCAGTCGAATCGATCTCCATCGGAACGACGTCGAGAGATGGAGCGGTAGGCTGTTGCTCGACAATGTTCACCGCGACAGGAGTCGCAGCAGGGGGCATCGGCTTCGCTGTTTGACACATGAAGCAACTGGAGTTCGCTGGCTCGTTTTTCATCGTGCACGCGCTGCATGTCCACGGTCCGCTGGGCACCAGCATGGCCAGCGGAGGATCAGGCGTTGGTCCATTCTTCTGGTTTTCCGCGGCGTAATACAACGTCATGAGTCCATCCTTACTGGCAGGTTTCTCGCCTTGGCTCGGTGGCGTCGGGTTGCTCGTATCACAGATCACGCACTTGTTTACCAGCGCGGCGTTCAGGTACGTACACGCGGGGCACGCCCACTCTGTTGGAGCCGGTGCGATGGGAGGCGCTTTGGTTTCCACCGGTACGAGCGCTCGTGACGTGGAATCGGTCGGATTCTTCTCAGCCACCGTCGGGGCGAGACCTAACGCTGCCTGGTCGGGAGCTCTGTTGTCGCACACCGAACACGCCTTCTGGTCGACCGCGTTCACAACCGTGCAGCGATTGCAGTACCAACGCGCGACTCTCGGCGCCGACAGCGCCGACCACGATTCCGGTGGAGCTATTGGTGTTGCGCAAGCGCACTGCCCCATGGTGCGCATCGAGCACGCACACGCAGTGATCATCGACCCCATGAAGACGAGCTCGTGGCCTTGGTGGCACACCGCTGCACAGATGTGACAGATACCAGCACCGTGCACCACACCGCAAGTCTGGCACCCGTACGTTGGCTGGTCGATCGCGCTTCCATCCGAAGTGGCGCGAGTGCACGCAATCGTCGGAGCATTGCTGCTACCTAACGAGTTGCCGCTGTTCGCTCCAGTGGCGCTTCCGCGCTGCAGCGATGGGTAGATGCCATGAAGATCACTACTGATGAGTTGATCTGCGAGTGGAGGTTCGTGGCTGCTGAACTTCCAGTCGCGAAGCACGGATCTTGGTCGCGATGGCTCTACTGGGGTCGCTGATGATGCAGGCGAGGTAAGGATGACACCGGCTCGCACGCGACTTGTCTTGAGGCCGAGCGCCGCGCTCATATCGAACGCGATATCTGCCATCAGACCGGAACCAAGCACGGTGACAGTGAGAGCACTGGCTCCCGAGTTGTACGAAGCAGAGAAGCCGGTGGTGGTGCTGCTGCTGTCGAGCGGGATTTGGGATACTCTGCACAGTTGATGAGCTCGATGATTCTTCCAGACGTGGACACTGAGCGTCGACTGGGTAGCCGACGTCTTCTCCAGGCTCACAAACATCGCGGAACCACCGTAGAGGAGGTCGCTTGTCTCTTCACTCGGACGTGCAGCACCCAGAATCGTGGCCTCCTGGATAAGCGGACAGATATCCCAATACGACGCTTCAGCCATTGCGAGCACGAGCCGGTTCGTGTGCTGATGATCAAGCGACGCGGCAACACGTGAGTGGAACCCATGATCAATCGCCACAGAGTCCTTGTGCCAGACAGCACACGCGTGCTCGACGCGCAGTCCCGAACTCGACGAATCTGGTTGATCCGAGAAGCCATCTACCGTAGCCGTTCCGCACACTTCAAAGTCACCAATCGAGGACGAGTACCCTCCAACCACTGGGATGCCTTCAACCGCAGTTGACACGGCAAACGACACTGGCTGGGCAGTGGTTGCTGTGCTTCCAAACACCGTCGCGTGGTTATCGTGCTTGGACGCGTCGAAAAGCATGCGATGCGAGTCCCCAATGAGAGGGAAGTAGCCGATCAGACTTGGCTCGGACCCACTCAACACAGCGGATCTCGAGTACTGTGTGCGAGCTGACAGGCTGCTCCACACGCGAAAGTCGAGTAGCACGCCGTGGAAGCAAGCTTCCATGTGGGCTCCGTCGTCGCTGATGCAGCCACCGATGGATAGCCACGCAGACCGTCGCACAGCAATACTGTTGTCTCCTTCGCCTCGATCCACTTGTCCGATCACGACATCATCCACGAGGATCTGCAACTGGTGTCGTCCCAATACGAGGGCGACATGGTGGAACTTGCCGTCCGCGAGCGTCGACGTACCCTTGATGACGTACTGGTTCGTGCCGACCGTGCAGACGAGCTCCTGGGCATCGGGCACAACGTAGAATTCGAACTCACCGGAGCTGAGGATGGTTTGTTTGGGTTGGTTGACTGCGACTGGATCGCACTGCACCCACAACTCGATTGCCAACTCGCCGTACGTGGATAGCGAGTACGGCTTCTCGAGGACGACCACTCGGTTTGTGTCGCCTTGAGGAGAGTACGCGTGGACAGGCAGAACGTTCGAGTCGACCATGGCGACGGCCGTGGCATCCCGAACCATTCCGCTGAAGTCGAACGCCTGCGTCGCGGTGTCTTTCTTCGCCAACCAGATGCCAGATTGCTCGCCTCGTGACCAGCGAACGCGCATAAACGTATGCTCTGCGTCGAAGACTGCTTGAAAAGGAGCGGGGTTGGTCGTCTTGGTACCGGACTGCGTCGTCTGCAAGCTGTGGTTACTCGGTGCGTTCGCTCCACACGTCGCACACTTGGTCGCAGTGCCTTCGTTCGACAGCGTGCACGCCCCGCACGTCCATGGTTCTGGTTTCACGACGGCGGGTGTCACGACCGTATCCGCGTCTCCTAGAATCTGCGACCAATGACCATCGAGCTTCCAGCCACTACTACTCCCACCCGGTTGATTCAACACCTTGAAGAGCGATCCATTGAGCTGGAGGTTTGGATTGCCACGCACACCATCGATCTTGGCCGAGTAGTCGAACACGAGCGCGTTGCCTGCCGTGCGCAGCGTGATCGAGCCAGCATTCTGCGGCGCGGCGGCGCTCGACGCGTGCTGCTCGGTCGAGAACTCGTCCTGCACCCACTTGCCTTCAATCGTCGGGAAGTATTGGTTGATATCGCGTGGCGGGAGTACCCAGGCTGCCTCCCGCAATGTATTTTCACACGCGGCGATGGATTTGTTGGCGACCTCGGCGCCGAACGCGTCCTCGAGACTCTGGCGAATCACGCTGCGTTCGAAGTCGTACGCGCGGTGGCTGTGCAGCAGCGCAGCGATGGCCGAGATGTAGCAATGCGACAGCGAGTCGTGACCGACAGCAGCGATCATCGGCGTTAATGCGACGATCTGCGGCTGTGCGCGACAGAAGAGCTCGCCGCTGTGCTGGAAACCCAGCAAGATCGACGCGTAGAACCCGACCAATAGAAAGAGCATCTCGCCGTCGTCGCCCTCGAGACGCGGTTGAATCGCCTCGTACGCGACGTCGAGCAATGCAACTGACGCGACTTGAAGCACGTCCCACCGTTTGGCCACTTTGAGCCCGTTCAAGCAGGCGACCGCCACGCGCAGCAAACCAACGTGCTCGCTCTGGAGCAGAGCTTTCATGCGTACAACCGATGCACTCGCTGCCGTGTCGAGCGTGGCGATAAAGACGCCGACGTCGTGGACGACGGCTGGCGGACACGTCGCCCAGAACGCGAGATCTTCCGCCGTGAGCGCATCCTCTGGCAGCCTGGTCGACTCAACAGCTCGAGCGCTTTCTAGCGCAGCCGTTAGGAGACGGAGACGGCCTCCGACCGCCTCGGCAGCGCCCGCGGAAGCCTCTCGATCGCCCATTCTCGTTGCACTTCCCCCTCTTTGTGCTCCGAAACAATCGGTTTGGAACTTTGTCACACCAATCCGGTATGTGATTGGTAGAAAATAAGGATATAACAAAGTTTTGGCCAATCAGATGCTTCCATTAAATAACAGACGAAGAAACTTCAAGGGATCAGGAGCTGTCGCCGCTGCAGGTCGATCTTGTACTCCCATGCGAGCTGCTGCGCATAAGTCGTGACGAAGAACGAGTACATGACGCCATTGCAGTACACTTTGAGCGGGTAGAGACGCCCTGGTTCTCGCCGCGCCCTCGCGCCCTTGGCGATCAGTGACGACTTGATGAGTTGCAACTTGGACAGCTCCAGGCTGACTGAGAGTTTGGCGGTGCTGTGGTCGAACAAATGGAGGTGGGTGTCCGTGAGCACTCCCCATTTCGGGACCATCTCTTTCCGCATGGCGGTGGGAGTCTCTGGCGGTGCATTCGGCAGCGGAGATGCGAGCGAGAGCGGGTTGGATTTCCGTCGTGTCCATCCGAAAAACGAACTGGACCGCTGCGGAGTGACCGTCGGTGACATGTGAAACTGGCCACTCAGACACGAGTTGCGCGACGCGAGCGGTGTGACGATGCAATTGACGTTGCCCTGCACGAAGCGGGTGAGGCCAATCAGCGTCTCATCGACTGGGAATGTCCATTTCTTCAAGGACGCAGTGATTTCATATTGTTGGAGCAGCTCCCACCCGGTTTCTAATGGCGCGACGGCCTGCCCGAGGAATCGCGCTCGTCCCGATGTGGTCATTCCGACCAACGTGACCACCAATTCACATCGACTCGAGATCGCCGGTGCGAAGAACTCGTCTGTCCACGTCGGTAGGTTCACGTGCGTGCACTTGGTGGATGTGAACTGGAACATGAACGGACCGTAGGGTTTCTTGAGGATGCGGATGTTGCAGTACACTGAGACCACGTCCCTGTAGTCGCACAGCATCTCCAGATTCGCGACACCAGCGACACGCACTTGAGCTGGCCTGCTCACCGCGCTTGCCAGCCTTGCTCTCGCGCGGCGAGCCAAGTAACATCGAATGCATCGCCTGATCACGATGGCAGCGAGGAAGCGTCGCTGTCGCTCTTCCGCCACGCTCGGTTCCCGCACGAGAGTTGGCGGCGCAAGTGTCTTGGCATCGTTAGGAAGAGGAGGAGGCGTCGATGGTTCCAGCGCCTTCAGTCCGTCCAACGGCGGGGTGTTGGGGAGGTCAAGCTCCGGTTGCATGTCTGCTGATGGTGGTCGTGGACGCAGAGGATACCGTACGTGGCGAAAGGCAGCGACCTGCTGGCTCGGTAACTCGCACTCGTCAGGCGCGTGCAGGTGTGTGCCGCTAGCCTTCTGACTGGCTGTGGGGACCGCTGCAGCCGCTGCTTGTGCTGGAGGATCTCCGCTCATGCGGCAATGTGCACGGAAGGTTTCGGGGCACTTTTGACTCGGAAAAAGACATTTTGAGTGATGAAAAACCTTATTAGTTGTTTGACTCGATTAATGTATGAGGATAAATAAACCTCACACAGGACGAGGAATGAAGAACTGGAAGATATGAAAATGGAGCAACAGGTTTGTCATGACGATGTCGTCACGACCCGTGCAAGGTTTTCGTTGCCACGGAGTCACTTCGTACTCATAAATCGATAGCAATCGCCTCGTTGGCGTGGTCGTTGAATGTTTGGTCGCACATACTTCTTACACACAATGCTATGTGATAAAAACCCTGAATGGACCATCGTGGAGGCTCTGACGCCACCCACGTCGTTGTCGGACGTTCGTATCGTGCAAGATCTCCGCAATCTTCTCTGGGAGCGCACTTCTTCGGAGCAATCGCGTGCCCAAGGCGCGTCGAACGCTCCACGTCCTTCTGCATACAATAATAAAGAACCAAGCATGCCTCCTGCTTTCTTCATCTCCACTTTTTCAATGATGGATTTCCCCACTTTTCCTTTGTAAAAAGACTATGTGGGGGTGAAATTCATGAAATGGTGTGGTCCACATAAGCGAGGACCGTCAAGGACAGATCGATGTTGAAGCGGCACACGGCAACTTGGTCAATGGCATTGCCAGCGGTGGCCCGAACGGCAGCGGCGATGCGCTCGTAAAGCAGCGAATGCTTGTTGTATACACACCACGCAGCATAGAAGCACCCTACGATGACGGACGCAGCGGAGGACCGTGCGGGCGACGGCCACATCGCTCAAAGAAAGCAGCTCAAAGAGAGCGTCGCCGCGACGTTTCTCAAGCTCGACCGCTTCAACGAGCGCCTCTCATCCATCCGCAACCAGCTCGCCGAGCGCCGAGACAACGCGCTGCATCCGCGTCCCCACTTTGATCCCTTGCGACACCGAGAATATGAAGAAGAACAGACTCTCGACAGTCACGTGCAATCATTCAATAGTGACGAGCCAGACCTTCTCCGCCTCCCCGAGTTGCCGAATGCGACGCGGCCGCTTCGCGCATCACAGCCGATCACAGACAGCACCAACGGCCTCTCTATGGGTGCATTACACGCACGTTCTACCGCACAGATCGAGTTTAATGTCGCGCGTGAACGTGTTGCAAGAGCCGAAGCCAACGCGGCGACAGCAGTGCAAGAGGCAGACCGACTGACAGAGGACGCACGCATCGCCATGGTCGTGTACTCGCAGAATGAGAAGAGCTGGAGCTTTGACGAGCGTGCACGGCGATTCCAGGACGTGATGCAGGCCAAGAAAGTGGCTGACGCCGCACGACTGAAAGCCGACGATGAACGCGCCACGGTGCAAGTTATTCGATCCAAGCTGAGCGATCCGTACGCCACTCTTCGGCTTCATTCAAGATCGCACCGTGGACGCAACCAATCATCGCAGCAACTGAAACCTTTACCGATGGATACAGCACCAGAAAACGACGACGCAGTGGACGTATGGATCCTCGCTTCGCCACTGCTGACGCTCCCGTTCACGCCACGTGACGCCACGGCTGGACACGTACTCGCTGCCGAGAAGGAGCTGTCGACCCATGTTGTCTACTACGCTGTGACATCCACCGCGTCACCTCGATCGGAGCCGGACGCGAACGTCGTTGACGATCGCCCACCTTTGGACGGCTGGCTGTGCTGTTCGACTCACGGCGTCGCCCCAGCTCCGTCGGTTCATCCGTTGAAATCATCGCTAGAGACAAGGGTGGTCAGCGGCGCGGGTGCCAAGCACCTCAATGGCAAGTACATCTTCAGCGGGGTCTACAATGGCGTGCCAAAGTTCAAGAGTGCATCGGGCGTCGAGTTGTTTCGCAAGCGGCTGCCAAAGTCGTCGACGATTGTCCAAGGACTCTTCGACGCTGTCGAACTTAAGGATGATGTCGCCGGTCTACAAGAACAACAGCAGGAGGCACTACCTATGTCTGCGTCACCATTGAAGAGCCGACTACCAAGCACGTTGCGTGCACTCGAGCCAAACGATCGTGACTTCAAGTCTATGGAAAAGATCGGCGCTTGGATGGGCTTGGACGAGCTGAATCAGAAGCGCCGACGCCTGCGTGATACCGAGTTCCAAGATCCAACGGAGCTGCACGATGGAGATCAGGTTCGCAAACAAGAGCCATCTTCACTAAGAAAGAATGCCGACGATGTCGCGCCGTCCAGGCCCGAGGCAACACCAGAACTCTGCCGAGAGTGGGTTCTCTTTTTGCGGTGTTCTCGTCGTGTCGGTCACTTGGCTTCGGACGCGCCACCACCGAAGGATCTCGGTCTTGGATGCTTGAAGCGACACTACTACATCTCCACGGAGGAGAAAGAGAGCATGGCGACATGGGCCATGGAACAAGAGGCGTGGCTGGAGAAGGACGTCCTAACCTCCATCATTCGAAGAGAAGCTCACATCGAACGAGTCAAAGGGCAGTGCCGCAAGTGCATGAACAAGTACCAGCAGAATCTCCACAACGAGACCATCCGCATGGTGAAGACGATCCTGCTCGAGCTCAACGCGGTCCGCTTTCTGACAGTAAAAGTCTTCGAGACCATCGAACGATGGCGAGCGCACTCGCGCAAGAGTGGCTTCACACGATACAACGGAGGAGATGAGGAACCAACGGCCTCGATCACTCTCGGCTGGTCCGCGTGCATCACTGTGGAGACCGGTCGTCAACTGTACAAAGGCTCCAAGGCATTCGTGTCCAAATTCAAACGATTCTGTCGACCAGAGGACCCGCACGGCCAACAAGAGCACCGCCTCATGTACCTTGGGTACTTTGCGACGCGGGAAGAGGCAGAGCAAGCGTATGATGCCTTTGCCAACGCAGAAGCCAGACGGCTCAACACGACAGCGCAACATCTCCCTCGACGAAGGAATGTCTTTCGCTCCTGCGGAAAACATTTCGCTGTGGAGAGCGAACGCCTTGGGCCTGACTACTGCATTGAGTGCAAGGCAAAAGCTCTTGGAGACGCTGGGACGTCAGAATCCGCGAACGCTGAGGACTGGAATCCTCCCTTTTACTACACACCCGGACAAAACTACATCCTGCGAATGGCCCTCGACCTCGACTTCCTTGACGAGATCCACCCCGTCAAGGAAGCACTGAACGGCGACTCGCTTGGCAATGAACGGTTCCCACTCCGCGGCAATACATTTTTGCTACCAAGGACGCCGCTGGAGGATCCGTCGCTGGCATTCTTCTCTACGCTGCAAGGTGGTGGAATGATCATCCCGCGCCTTCGGATGCGTGTGGCGCCAGCGAACAACCAAACTGAAGAAGATGATGCTGGTGAAGCTATTTGCGAAGCCCTGGATGTGGACCGAGTACTGAAGGCCCAGCAAGCGCTGTTGCAGGAGCTTCAAATCTACCATCCTGAGCTCTTCAGTGACTTGAACCGAGACGATGCGTCAAATCAATCAACCCCTGAACTCAAAGCTTCCACGATTCACGATATCGTGAGATCGAATCCAGAACGAGGTGTGCGGATCGTGCAAGCGCTGTACTGGGATCGCTGCGCTGCATTACGTATCCGGCAAGAGCGCGCTCCAGTGGCTTTTCGTGAAGCTGATGTCTGGTGCCGCCCCGATGTTGGCGAGTGGGCGAGTTTCCTCGTGCGCGGCAAGCACCAGCAGCACTTCAACTTTGACACCAGGTTGGCGAAGGCAGGCAAAGAGATGCACGAGCGACGTATGCAGGCCCTCAAGTCGCTGCGAAAACTGTTACGGACACCGTTGTACGCTGTTCCGTCGAGAGAAGTGTTCCAGTTGGTGATTGCTGAGGGAGAACTGGTGAAAGGAGACGTCGTGATGCTCGAGGTCAAATCCGCCTACAAGTACCTGACCAAGTACGACCTGTGGTGCGTCAAGACGGTGGTCGTGCAGAGATGGTATCGCGGTATTCGTGGAAGACGACGAGCTCGAGGTTGGCGCCGTGGGCTCATGCTTGCATGCCTAGGGCGGCAGCGGTTCTTCCAGACGGTTTGCTCGGCGGCGCACGACTTGATCGTGAACAATATCATTCCCAAGGCTGTGCGCTCTACTGCGAGAAGACTGCACATCCCAGCGTACTCGAGAGTTGTCAAGATGGATGGCGAACGCGTCGTTGTAAGTGTCCACGCAACGCGAGATGAAGCTGGCGAAGAAGAACCACACGCATCGAGCCCAAACCTTCGATGCCAGACGTGTATTCGTCGTTTCCGTGTATTCAGCCAGTATGATTCGGAGTCGAGACGCTTCCAGATCAACTCTCGCATGTGCACTTGCTCCCTCAACGGTGGTTCGTCGCGTCCACCGACCGAGTCGTGGCTGATCCGAGCGTATAATCCACAAAACAACGCTGTCTATCGACTAGCGATGGGGAATCGGATGCTGATCCAGCTCCTCGATGCCGTGGGAGCCGACACACGCATGTCCAGTCTGCGTGCGTTCGTTCTTCACGGCACTGAGCTTTCTGAAGCGGTTGAGATGGCTACAAACCTTGGGAACTACAACGAGTCGCTCGCTGCTGAAGCGTTGGACAAAACAATGAGCTGGCAGCTGCTCAGTGACGAAGCTGTGCAACGAAGAAAGACAGCCGAAGTGGAACTGGAGCGAGCTCAAGCTAGAGTGCATGCATTGAAGGAGCGTTTCCGAGCGGCCATTGACGACGCAAGAAGAGCACTCGACTTTGAATCACGACCGTTCCATGAAGCGCAGGCGTGGGACCCTCTTGAGAATGCAAACGACTGGAGGTTACTCGTCGACAAGCGGCACACCGAGAAGCGACTGAACGCAGCGATCGATGAGGCAGACCGCTGCCGTGTGGAGGTGTTCCAGTCTACGTCAAGTGAGCGATTCCTGCGCGTGCAATCTTTTGAGGCACGTGAACGATACGAGTCGCACTGGCGGGTCCTACGCGACTACCATCGAGAGCAAGTCCGGAAGCTGGTCGTCAAACTCGAGACTCATCAAGGCGCTCTTCGGCAAGCCCTGGACCAGATCTGCACGCGTCAGTTGGCCATCCGAGACGCGTTCATGGTCCCTACTCGTCGATCTTTGGTCGTCGCGCCAACAGCGTGGCGACGTACAGACGCTGGCATGCAGCGGATGCAGCACATCGCGATTCCAGGATTGATTCGTGGTAGAAATATCGTGCGGCGTCGGATTCTGAGCCTCTCCAACCGAGGAAAGCAGCCACTACGACAGCGGTTGATTGTGGATGTCAGCGCGTGGCCCGAAACGTCTCTCGACAAGAGACACGTGTGGATGTCAGCTTACGAACCAGGATCCTCTTTCATCCAGCGCGTGTACTTGGACTGTGAGTTGGTTCGTCTCCTCGCGCCGATCAAGCATGCGCCAAACACGAGTGATCGTAGCCGGATGAGTGCCATCGCCGACAAGCTCCTATCGATCTGCATACTGGATCGGTTCACCAGTGCCTTTACACTCGAGAAACTCCAGTTCTATCAGCACCTACGGCTTCTACGACCCCAGTTCCTGGCGTCCCGATGGTTCCAAGACTTCAAGCGAGGCAGAAAATGCGGGGACGGTGATGAAATCTATCGCCAAGTCAGCACCATCGACGGTCACCTTCGTTCAGTTGTCGTGCTCGAGAACTGGGGAGATCTCACGATCCATGATTACGATACCAAGTCAGCAACGGCATCCACACTCTACGTCAGCCTATACAATGTGCTCGAAGCCCTCGCGCCAACGCCGCTCGCACTGCATCTCTGGATCTGTTGCGTCAAATCCAACCAGTACGTGTCCTCGATCATCGCGCTAATCTTGAAGTTTGTATGCTACACACGACACGAAGACGGAAGCGATCGCCTCACGTGGGCTGGTATGTCCAAGCGAGATACAACGGCAAAACGCGTCTCGATTGTTGCGAGCGTTCAAGGCAGACGCATGCTGGTGACGTTTCGAGACACACGCGGTGGTGATCTTGATATCCATGCTACGGAGGTTGCGACCAGCAGTATCTACCAGCTTCGCCTGGAGTGGGACACGATTCGAAAAGCACTTCAACGAAGCCATGGCGGGGTCCCTACCACGCGGACCAAGAACCTGTTCCTCGTACGGAATCGGAAAGCGCTTTGTGAGTGGATCGCGACGCGTTTACGCATCCAGAGCCTTCTCGATCACCCTGACATCCTGGCCAAATCATCATCCCCTCTTGTCAGTGGCATCCAAGTGCGGCTCAGTTTCCGTCTGCTGAACGACTGGATTGCAAGCAGCCTGCGGAACCCGCTCACCACTGTCTCAAAGAACCATGTCGAGAAGTACGCAGCGCACACCGACGCGTTGTTGTATCGTGGTCTCGTGCACGAGCAGCTGGCATTCGTACCAGGCGAGGACCTCCCTCTGCTAGACAACAAGCTGTGGCTGCAGACCCGTGACTTCCTTGTGAGCGGTGCTAGCGTCGATCATGAGCGCCACCTCAAAGTCGATTACTACGCGAAGGCGCACACTCTGTACGCAAGAGTGCGACGGGAACTCCAGGTAGAGCTGATTGCTCGGCGCGAGCGAGAAGAGCAGCAAATGATGGAACAGGAAGATGCCCATGGGCTACGACTGCATGTTGCAACGGAGACGGAGACTTTGACGCGGTCCATCGAGTCATGCAAAGCAGTACTGGTGGCGATCGATGAGTTGATCACAGCGCGACGCGAGCAATGGACCAAGGTGTTCGTCGAGCTGATTCGACGGGTGTCCGATCTGAAGAAAGAACCTGATGACGGCGAAGCACCAGCTACGAAGACCACGAAACCCAAAAAGAAGATGATGAAAGGACACCAGGAAGCAGCCTCTGCAAACGAGTCCCATGATTTCGACGAGTTGGATGACCGCCAGGTCATGGTTCAACTGCGGTGCTACGACGGTTCGATCCCGAGCGTGGCGTACCATCTTCTATGGTCCACACAGATCGACGTCACGGGAACCTTGTCCGCAATCCAAGCTCAGCTGAAGCGTGTCTTGAAAGCTGCAGATACGGTTGCGGCACAGTTGGAATCGTTCAAGAGTACGAACGCCGTGATTCTGGATCCATCGTCATCAACCGCGACCACAGATCTCACTCTGTACCGCATGCGCCTCACTCGATTCCGGGAGACGTTCGAGTCGCACGAGTTCGAGTGGAGTCCTCACGCTCAAGCCGCTGGAGCTACTGGTAACGAGCAAGTCCACGCGGTGGTGGCGGAGCCTATCGCCCAGGAGACTAGCGTCTGCAGCGCCGTGGTGGTCCCGCCGCATGGTCCGATCGAAGAAGTCGCACTCGATGCTAGCCTGTCGCCACCGTCATTGTTTGTTCAAGTCGCTGCTTGTACCCACGTATTTGTGCGACTCTTCCGACGTCCATTGTCCGGTCGTCGCGACAAGGCACCGTTGCAGCTCATCACCAAGCGCGTGGTCCTCGGCGTGCTCATCTTCCAGCGCCCTGCGACGACTGAGAGTTCCTCGCTCGTTGCAAACCCACGGGCGTCCGCACTCGCGATGGACGCGGTGTTTGGTATTGCAGTCTTGATCCCAAGACCCCAGGATTGGGCGCCGATTGAAGCACTCCACCGCGCACACGCCTTGTACCGAGCTCTTGACGAGTCCATGTCTGGTATCGAACCCGCCACAAGGCCAAGGTCGTCCACAGGATCAAGGGGGCCAGCACGGCGGGTGACTGTACAACGGCAAAAGCAGCTCCTCGCGTGGAAGCAGTTCTCCGTGGAGCGCATGCAAACGACACGACGATGGCGGCAGCAACGCGCCGTGGGTGGCTTTCTATTGAGCAAAGTTGATCGCGACGACGAGAGGGAGATTGCCACACTCACGACCATCAAGGTGACCGCTGACAGCCTGGAGTGGATGTGCGGGACGACAGAGTACTCGAGCGAAGCCCTCTCTGTGATCGATACGTCGCTACGCTTGTCGCGAGCTACTGAATCGACACCTTCGTGGTCACTCGAGCTGCGCGACCAACGCGTTCTCCAGGATCTGTTCGACGAAGGTCAGCTGAGAGTGCAGATCCCAGCCATTGGCACAGACAGTAAGCTCCAGTTTGGCCACCTGCGTGTGGAGGTGGACGACGTGCGACGGCCACGGCGACTCATCATCTCGGCCAGGGAGGTGCAGTCCCAACAGGTGTACTGTGTCGACTGCTCGTACGCTCAAGTCATTGATCACGCTGGTGACTCGACAGGACCAGACGCCCCACACTGGTCAGTACCAGTCCTACCTGTGGAGCAGTGGCGGAAGCTCGCGCTGGCTGCATGTCGAAGACTGAGTTTCACGCGCAAGAACGGCTCGCTCTGCCTGGATCTCTTCCAAGATCCACAGACGCCAGCAGCAAACATCGCACTACCTTCCTGTGTGCTCGAAGACCTTCAAGACCCCGAGCTGCTGGAATCGACAACCGCTTTGCCTCGACCATTGGACCACTGCCAGCTAAGAGTGCTCTCTGCCATGCATCGGTGTCGAGCACGACGCTTTGCCAAGCACCAGCGTGAGATTCGACAGATTGCGGTGGTCAAACTCACCGCCGCACTTCGACGCGAGGTCGTGGACCGCCAACAGGGCTTCGAGTGGCTCCGCATGACAAAAGAAGACTGGTTATCGCAGGAGTATCGTGGATTGCTCGTGCTTGATGAGAAGGTGCTGAAGGAGCTCAAGAAGGCTTTCGCCCACGTCAACCAGCGAGTGCACAGCGACAAACAAGCACACAAGGTCATGAGGGAGTTGATGCAATCATGGTTGAGTGATCTCAAGCGAGAGATGGGGGTCAAAGAACAAGCAACGCCTGCCGGTCAAGACGCTGCTGTCGAGAGTGAGTCGCTGCTGTTTCTTGAGCGGATGCAATCGACGCGGTGGTGGACAGACAAGCATCCCGAGGACGAACCGGCGTACGTAGACCTCGCAGACATGGCCGAGTGGTGGCGCCAGCGGTCGATCGCAAATCGAATGGCGAGCCTGACACGCCAGCCGGGTGCCTGACTTGAGATCAGTAATCCAGCGCGGTGTGCTTGTCCTCGCGGCGCCACGGACGCTTCTTGAAGACCACGTCTTCCATGAAGTCGCGGCACGTGATCTGCTGCGAGGTCGGCGCCGTTGGATTCAGCACGGCTTGCGGCCGTGCTCGCAGGAAGAACGGCATCGACATGCGTCGCTGTTCCTCCGACTCGACGGCGATCGGTGGCACTCGGTGCAGTGGCGCCTTGATGAGCCCGTTGGTCAGGAGCCCAAGCGTCTCACCGGCAAACACCGAGAAGTGGAGCTCACCCGCGTCCGCTTCCACGTCCGTCCACGTCATGCGGTCCATGTTCCACATCTGCAGCCCAGGCACGGTGGCACAGGGCGACACGGTGACGAGGCCCAGGTCCGCGTGCACGGCACACGAGGCATCGTCCGGGTTCTTGTTGCCAGCCTTGTTGCGGTAGTTGTAGACGCGCAGCACCGACGCGCCGTACTGGTAGCTCCTGTCCACAGTGGTGACCTCGTCCTCGCTCGTGGGCGGCGCCGTCGGGTCGTCCAGCACCGTACGCATCATCCAGTCTTGGTCAATGTTCATCAGCTCGCAGATCGCACGCATGCAGTCACGCGCGAGCCCGTCCAGCAAGTTGAACAGCATCAGCATCTCCTCCGCGAACGCCTGCATCTGATTCTGATCAAAGTAGGCCGGCGGCCACACCGTACCACTGGCTGCGATCGGCCGACGCAGCTGCAGGTACTGGCGATTGCGGTCGGCGCTGAAGCCAAGGTACCTGCCTTTGGCGATGGGCGACGCGTCCTCACGGCGTGCATCGACTTTGGCTCGCCACTGTTGCTCCACGGGCAGCTGCAATTGATCAAGCAGCCACGGTCGCACCGACTCAAACGCCTGTTGCGGTATACGTGCTTGCTCCGCACTGACAACCAGCCGTGCAAAGCCAAAGCGTTGCATGTTGTGGACGAATCGCGTCCGCGCATAGTGGCGAGCAATGGTTGGCGTCGTGTTCGCCAACGCACTGGCCGAGATGGGGCAGTACGGCGAGTCTGGGTCATCTCCACGCTGCACGGGCTGCCGCAGGGTCGCCATGCTGCGCACCACCAATGCAAACCGCTGTGGCGGTGGTGGCGTGTCTTCGCCGTACTTGGCGAAGAGGTTGGTGGCCACCGTGTTGAGCATCACGAGCGGGTACGGCGGGCTGTACAATTCGTCGGCGGGGGCGACCGCGAACACACTGCAGCCGTCGGGGATGTCAAACTGGTCGCGTAGCCAGAGCTCCAAGTCCATGAGCCGCGTGCCCAGTCCATCGTCGTCTGGGTTGTCGTAGAGCAGCGGGAGCTTGAGTCGGCCTTCCACGACCTTGGACTCGTAGTAGAAGACGCAGTGCAGTGGCGGGCGCTGTGCGGCCTGCAGTAGCGCCGGAGGAAGCTCCTGCTTCGGTGCGTCGGTGTCCGCTGGTACAGGCGAGGAAGAGGACGCAGCTTGGCCCATCGTGGCTGTCGGTTGCGGTAACGGTATTAAATTGTGCGAAATTGC
>JAADXF010000042.1:0-62840 GCA_023337575.1 Pythium chondricola
CACGAATACAGAGCGTTCGGGTCCGTTCCAGCATCGCTGGCCCTTGGCGAAGTGCATCTTCGAGTGGTCGGCGATCTGGTCACCCGAGGACGTCGTCGTGTTGCCCCAGCCTTGCCACTTGCCCAGGTTGGTGTAATCCTGCTTGGCGTCTTTGAATGGACACAGCTTGTAGGTATATTTCCACGACCAATACGAACGTGAGATGCATGCCCCACCGTCACAACGACACTCAGGATACGGTACCTCGATCTTCTTCTCGATGCACCTGCCCTTCAGCAAGTAGTACGCATTGTCTGGGCCGTAATCAAAGGTCAAGTCGGCCTTTTGGGTGTCTTGCTCCTTGCGGATCTTGTCCATGTCGGCGTCGATCTCCTTGGCCACCTTCCGCAGCGACTCGGCTTCAGGCAGCATGAGCTCCAGGTCGAGTTCCGGACTGGTATAAGCGTACACCAGCGGTGAGTCGCCTATCCGATACGCTGATATAAACATGGCATGCGTGACGACGGCGATCCGCAACGTGTGGATGCAACCGCGTGAGAATCCCTTGAAGCTCCGATTCAATCCGAGGGAAAACGTGTACATGTGTGGGTGTGGGTGTAGCGACCAGTTGCGGCCGGAAACCCTTACATTCGTTTATGGGCGTGTTTTTGTTTTCAGCAGGGATGGTGCGGCACCCAGCGCTAGGAAAATATAATTTGTATTGTATTGGCGAAAGCAAAATAGTCGATATGCTCACCGGTGCAATATTGCTGTACCTGTTTTTTGTATGCCTGGTGTTTGACTTGATAAATATTATTGGGTTTACGAAGAAAGCGTTCGTTTCGCTTGATACAGTATATTATTGGTTTTGCGAACATCGTCTGGGAGTGTTTGTTTATTTTCTCCCGCTGGTACTTCTTTGGTCCCCGCCAAGCGCTGCCAGCCCCACCTGTCTCTCGTTGATTTAGGCAAAATTGTTGACTTTTAAAAAAGTCAACAAGTTTGCCAAAATTCACATTTACGTTTTTGATAATTCGACAATAAGAGTGACTCACTTGCGGGACCGCTGGCAGCGGCGTTGGCCGCCGACTACCGCATGAGGCACTCGTACGCGAACACTCGTCCACTGTTGTATCGATCTCCGCGTCCATGTACGCAACCACAGCCATCTTCCCAGCCTTCGCCGACTCAAGACCTACCACAATACTTCAGTAGCAGCGCCACTTAGGCGCCGACGGTGATGCGATGCCACGGATGAGTGCCCCGCAGCGTCCACGCACAACTCACGAAAGTTATGGCTTGCCCATGAAGATGAACACTTCAACACGCACGCTGGATGGAACGACGCGACCGGAGAGGCGTACTATGGCCAATACACGAACCTCCTGAACAAGTTGTTCTACAACCCGTCGGAGATGAGCAATCCGAACTTCTCTCCAGAGAATGTGGTTTTGATATGCAAGCGCATCAAGTGGATGTACGCCATCGACAGAGGCGAACCATTCTTGAAAAT
Source organism: Pythium chondricola (assembly GCA_023337575.1). Lineage (NCBI taxonomy): Eukaryota > Oomycota > Peronosporomycetes > Pythiales > Pythiaceae > Pythium > Pythium chondricola. Next base: position 1,493 of record JAADXF010000042.1, read on the forward strand.
TGACATCACGTCACACAAGCGTTTTCGCGAGACGATGCAAGCCGCACGCGCCAAGCTCGAGTCTGACGATCACCGCTGGAACTCCTGTCCTACAAGGCCACGTCCTGTCTGGATGTACGATACCAAGTACCGATTGCTAGAGCTGCGCGTGGGCGCCGGTATCGTCAGGAACCTACTTCTCGGTGCCAACTTGTACATCGTCGGACTCGCGGCCCCGAGCGCTGACCAAAAGGCCGTCAACGCAGCGGTGCCGGTCCTGGGCGCGGCAGCGATTCAAGACGGCGCAGCCATTTATCCGCAGTGCCGACAGCCAGGAGCGATTCCTGTGCAGGTCATTCCCAAGGAAATCGTCGCCGATCAACTGGCAGATGGACGATCCGCGCCGTGACGAATACCGTCATGGATTTTGCTCCGTACGCAACGGCACTACAGAGGCTTGGCCGCATCATAACAGAGCTCAGAGACAGAGTCGAAAGCGAACACGGGGTCCCTGATTATGGCGGAGAAGCGTACGACGCAGCCAAGACGGCGTGGGACGCCCTACCACAGAGGAACCGCTAGGGGGCAAGCAGAGCAGCGTTTATCAGGCTGCTGATGGGTCATGGCAAGTAGTGGTCAGGGCTCTATCATCAGCATACAAGGCGGCGGTGCGGGACTTTCTTGCCGACACGACGCCCACGGTTCAAGCAGCTCGGAACACAGCTATCCAACTCCAGCTCTTGTACCCGCTGATGGTACATGGTACGCTCAGGTTCAGCTTCTGGTTCGACGAGATTGCTGGACTTGGTGACTGGGCCGACAAAGTGCTCCTGGCCCCCATCCTGGTGTTCCAGAAGAAGTAGCTCAATCCACATGGGAATGCGCTCATATGCGCGCCCTTACCTATTATAGCTGAGGTTAAGGACATTTCGGAAACATTTGGTCAAATATCCTCATAGCACTTACTTAGCTCGAAATACTACATCTAACGTTAGTTTACATATGTTCATATTTGTTTTAGGAATTTCCCAATACGGTTTTCAGCCAATCGTGATTGACTTGGTTTGCATGGGGACGTGTGAAAAATGCGACGATGATGCAATGCGCATGGGATCGGCTTGTGCGCGCTCGTGGCGCCGCAAATCGCGTGTTTGCACCGTCCTGCGACTGTGTATGATATGTTCATGTGCGCTATACTTCGATCCGTTCGTCAACAACGAAAGCGTCGGAATTTTGGGGGGATAAGCCACCGCGCGATGCTCGCAAGGTTCACTACGATGGATCATCACCTCTCATGCCGCATCCCCCAGCGGGTTCTGGAAACTGACCTGCAGCATCGCACACTTGCTTGTCCGCAGCCATGATCTACGCATTGAAATCACGCACACACTCGCATTGTGGATCTTGCCCCGTGTGGCGCGGTCTCCATGATGTCAAAGCGGAGATGGCTTGTCTGTGTGCTCGTGCTTCATGCCTGCGCGGTTGCCCACGCCTCTAATCAAGCAGCAGCACAGTTGTGCTTGGTATCGACAGCACCGACAAGTGCCTGCGGATGGAGCTATCGCCAGCGTCCCATACACCACATGAGCAAGTCGGCTCGCATCGCGATCGTCGGCGGTGGCGTCAGTGGGGTCTCAGCCGCCGAGACGCTCGGTAAACATGGATTCACGAACGTCGTCGTGTACGAAGCTGGGTCCATGCTTGTGCCTCTCCAACATGCCGTGCGGAGGCCTGATCATATCTACGACCTCGATCTGATCTATGTCCCAGCACTGTCGTGGAAGGGGTCCGGGATTGAGCCACGTTATGAGGAAGTGCTGCAAGAGTATGATCAAGAGCTAGTCCCTGTGACCGAGTTCTCACATCTCTCCCGTGAGAACTGGCACGAGAACGCTAGTGCGATGCACACGATACGCGATGGTTGCCTAGTACCGGAACTGCATGAGTATTTCACCGTGCAGCTTGCCCCGGAGGCTGGGCGCCAACGGTTGTATGAAATTCAGCGGTTCGTCAAAGACTACGCATCGTTCTTCCAAGTAAATCAGTACCGCGGTGTGCACGCGTGCCTCGCCAACGCTATCGCGTACCACAACGAGACCTTTCATGACTGGGCCAGACGCAATGACTACACCATTCTCTATCAAGGCGTCGCTCACATTCTCCATCTCTACGGCAACTTCCCCGTTGGAAACTCACCCGCGTGCCAAGTGTTGATGCTGCTCGCGAACAAAATGCCCTCGATCCTCGGCCCTTCCCTCGTCCTGGCGGCGAGCCATCCTGACTATGAATCCTGGCTCCGTGAATCACCGCACGGCCCCATCACCGACACGATGTACCTCTGGTTTGCCCAGGTTGCGATGGATATGCCCGAGTTCATGAGGCGATTTCGATACGGATACGCCAACTTCTTCGCCTCGATCGTACTCAAGAACCGCATTGACTACCGCACCAACGCGCGCGTCCAGCGACTCGTTCCAAGTGAGGACCCCACGACAGGCAAGTCGATCACCCAGATCCAGTTCACTGATGCCGCCGTGCCAATGACTACCGTCGATCATGTCTTCGTCGCTGGTCGGCCAGACCAGGTACACTCGATTTTACCAGAGAGCCACCCCTTCCATTCCCTCTACGGTGACGTAGCGCGTCACGCCGAGGAGACGACGCTCCGCAGTGGCGTGTACGGTGTGGCCGTGCTGCGCTTCGAAATCTCACGGGACGCGGGCTTCGTCGCAAACGATCGGTTTGTCATCGACCACCAGAAGCATCAAGTTCCCATGTACGAGGGCAACCTCTCGGCGCCTGTCAACCTCATGCGCATGACCAAGTCAGGCGATGCCAACATCATGACGTGTGTCTTCCAGACACAAACCGATCTTGTTGATTCTGCACTCGAACGGCAGTTGCTCTATCACGAAATTGGACTCTACGGGTTCACAGACCTTGACGTACTCAAGCTCGTGCACTACCCAAAGACACCGACGCGAGTGCCTGTTGATGCCATCGCCTCGGGCTGGTATGATCGTGCCGAGGAAGCGCAGGGTCACCAGCAGCTCTACTTCATTGGCGAGACGTTCTCTGGGCACGGCGTGTCCACGACGTACCTCCATACGCGTGACTGGCTGGTCAGGACCTTCCATCTGACGCCCAACGCGCCTTCAGTTTCCTCCGTCTGGACGCCACCGACATAGCAGGAGTTCAAACCACTGGTGGTCAACATTTCGGCTGACCTCGCGCAGATGGGAACAGAGACGTACATGGCGATGCTGCGTCGCCCGGCCGAGGCCATTCGGCTAGGTATCCACCCAGTGCTGCTCGTCGACTCGCCCTTCGACACGGGTGGCGTTTATTCTGTATCTGGCACTGAGCATGGGCCTCTTGCAGTTGTTTGGACGGTCGGTCGTGGTCAAGCACGCCGAGTGGACCAAGAAGAAGAACGTCGCGATCTACGGCACCGAGATCGTCATCTCGTGCCTCGCGCTCGTGGTGATCTTGGATGGCTGCTGGGATCTGCTCTGCGGGTACCTCCCGTCGGAGTTCTTGCTGGCTACACGACGCGCATCGCTCGCTGGGATGCTCGTGAACAGCATGTACATGTGTGAGCTCGTATACAACCCACGCTTGCGAAAAAGTATCAAGATTCATCACGCGGTCTGCATCGCACTCTACGTGCTCATGCTGCTCTGTTTTGCCCGGCACAAGGCCGCTGTCGTGATCCAGATGTGCCTCTACAACACCATGAACGCGTTGACGGAGCAGACCGCGTTCGTCTTTGTGCTTCTCCATCGCGTGGCCCCGGAGGTACTTGGTCATTTCCCTCAGATCGGTCTCTTGCTCACGCTGAGCTATGCCATTACGCGTGTGCTCTTCAACGCGCTGGCACTTGGGGCGTGGTACCAGTACGCAACGGACGATGCATTGAGCCGGGCACGGCGTGAGCTCCATGGTGCCACCGCCCTCGTCGTGTACCCGGTCCTCACGGTCGTCCAGATTGTCACGCAGCATCGGTCGTTCTTGGCCCAGCTCGCACTCACTCACCGGTACCGAGGTCATGCCGACAGCTGCAATGACGGCATTGAGTTCTCTCTGAATGAAGCGACGATCAGCTCGGACAGGGATGGCCGGAGGCACTCAATCTAGGTGTTCATTGCAACAAACTTGGTCCAAGTGCTAAATCTAATACACATTTCTTCACTAAAATGGTCTAAATATTCATTTTTCACTCATTCTTATCGAAAGTTTTGGTATTCTGTTTTCAGCCAATCAGAAAACACTTGATGGATCATGAAGAGCCACGAAAGGATTCCGCAAGCCACCATGGCAACACGATGGCTCTCCACGCTTTTGGTCGGGCTGTGCGGCCTCGCGGTGCGAAACGCCGATGCATACCGAGTACTATCATCGTCCAGCGACCCTGTAGCGGCCACACGTGCTGTATTCGAGCCGTATATCAAGGGCAACGTTGGCTACTTCGGCGATCCAGCTAATCCGGACCCTGAACGCGTCAACGAAGGTGGCCCATTCTCTCCAGACACGCCTCGTATCTACCTCTATGGCTCGCCAAAACGTAAACAGGCTTTATACATGTCGTTGGCTTTTCATGGTAGACTAATGGCGATGCGATTGTCGATGAGCAGAGAACTGCCCAGGAATGGTCGGTCCGATCAAGGAAGAAGAGTACTACTGCCACGGGCGCGAGTACGGCTACTGCGACCAGCGTAGCGGGCTCTGCGTTTGCAACCAAGGGTATACTGGACTGGATTGTACCGAGTGCAAGCCGTCATACTTCAAGAAGGGCAACCTGTGCTACCCAAAGAGTAAGTGATTCATAAATTTTAACAATTGGTGCTACCCAGATCGAAGAGCTCACGTACGTTCTACTGAGCAGAGAGTTGTCCGAAAGACTGCTCAAACGCTGGTGTGTGTGACTACGAAACCGGGACATGCACATGCGCGTTGAACCGCGGAGGATCCGACTGCGCGCAGGTGTTTTGCAATTTTGACACCAAGTGCACGAGCTGCACAGCGACCGAGTGCCTCAGTTGCATCGAAGGGTACTTTGTTGAACCGACGACGCAAACGTGTGGTACGTCCCTACGACTAGCCATCAAGCCCTTGACAACCCTGCTAACATGCTGCAGTCTCGTGCAAGACGTACGATCCTCGATGTCTCCATTGCAACGCAGAACGATGCACTCAGTGTGCCGACCCGGTACTCAACTCTGTGCGTCGTAGTGGTGCCAGGAATGTGGATGCCCCACTACCGTTCGACGAGCTCACACGCGAGTTCTCCTTCAAGTTCTCGTACGGTAGCCAGGACCCGCGCGTGTTTGACGAGGCTGAAGTGTTCCAGCTGTTGCCACACAGTGCCACACCACACTACCTGAACGAGAGTAGCAGGGGCTGTGTGCAAGGCCAGAGCTTGGACGCGTCGTGGAGTTGTCGACCAAACCCAGTGAGCCATCGCGTGTGCGGCCACGCTGGTGTGTTCTCCTTCACAGCCCCAGTCTACGCGGTCCCGGAGTCCGCCGGAAACATTACGCTGACAGTCCAGCGCAGTGGTGGTGGCATGGGGAGCGCGACCGTCGCCTACGATCTACAACACATAACCACCGACAATCAGGATGTTTCAGCCACTGCGTTCTACACGAGCTCCCAGGTGCTCACGTTCGCGGATGGTGTCGTGAACATGTCGTTCCTGCTGACGATCCACGACGATCACGTCGTGGAAGGCAATGAAACGTTTCGCGTGGTGCTGCGGTCACCAAGTGATGGGAGCTCGCTCGGCAACCAGGGCGAGGCGTTCGTGACCATCTATGAAGACGACTCGACGCGAACCGATGCCAGCATGACTTCTGTTGTGCCCGGTAGTGGAACCAGATTAGAGAGAGGAGGGTACGCCGGCGACTCGCTGTCTTTCACAATTCAAGCAGGGCTCGGTGATAGCACTTTGAAGAACAGCGGTGGTGATCTCTTCGTGATGGAGTCGTACGCCAATGATATGCCATTGATGTCAGCTGAGACGGCACTGTATCGACCGCGACTTGTGGGCATCATGACCGATCATGCAACCGGGTCATACTCGTTCTCGTGGATTCGTCAGCACGCCGGCGAGTACACCGTCTCAGTGTACCTGCTGTATCCAGGCGGACTTCAGGGCGCCTACTACACCGACCCATGGCTCCGTGAACCGCCGGTATTGACCCGTAAGGATCGCCACGTCAACTTCACGTGGAACCAGGGCCCACTCTTCCCAGGCGCAAGCGACTACGCTGCCGTTCGATGGAGTGGGCGATTGAAACCTCGCGCCTCCGGTGACACCACGTTCTATGTCAGTTGCGACGACCACGTGCGAGTGTGGGTGGCAGACATCTTGCTGCTCGATTACTGGAGTGAAGAGTTCGACGGCGGTGTCGGCGTGAAGGCGACCATGGCGCTTGAGAGCACAGTGTACTACCCGATCATCATCGAGTACCGTGACTTGAGAGGCACAGCGCGGATCTCGTTTAGCTGGAGCGGTCCAACCTTTCCGAGGGAAGTCGTGCCAGCCTCATCACTGTACACCGAGCAGCACATCCGTGGCAGCCCCTTTCAGGGCATTGTGATTCAGCCAGCGCTCACTGCGAGTGCAGCGACGTCGTATCTTCACGGTACCTTTGCCACCATCGCGGGCACGCCACTCGTTCTTCACCTCTTTCCAGTCGACGCATACGGCAACGCGCGCAAGACTTACGACAGCAAGATGGACGTGTACGAAGCGCGACTGGTGCTGACAACGGATCTCAGCCTCGGTGGCATGGGCAGCCAGACAGTCGACTGTGGCTTCAAGTGGGAACCGCACAATGCGACGTTCACGGTCACGTGCGTGCCGTTCTTCAGTGGCACGCATAGCCTCAGTGTCCTGGTCAATGGCGTGCTGTTGGCCGGTAGCCCGTTCGCAGTCACGGTGACGCCAAACCGAATCCACCCATCTCGCTCGGTTCTCAGTGGTGCGGGCTTGACAAACAACCGCATCGCTGGAGCCCAAACGACAGTGACACTCGAAGCGCGCGACCTGCATAACAACCGCATCTACAGCCCAGCTCTAGCCGTACGATCAAGCCTCGCTATCCGTGCCATCCACTCCGTGAGGACCGGTGTCTTCGACCGCGGCTCTGTCGTCGACAGTGATGACGGCACGTTCACGCTCAGCTACACGCCTCGATTCGTCGGCACTTATCTCGTCCACGTGACCCAGAACGGCGTCCACATCCACAACTCTCCGTACACGGTGACCGTTGTCCCCAACGTCTCCTTCGGACCGACAAGCGTGGCAACAGGAGCTGGTCTGAGTGCAGGAACCACAAATCTTCAGTCGTCATTTCAGATCCAATCGCGTGACGTGAACGGCAATGATCTTATCACCGGTGGAGCAACGTACCAGGTCATCTTGGAGCACGAGAGCAAGGTAAACGTCAGTGGCTCGTGCACGGACCTGCTCAACAGTCGGTACTCGTGTACCTTCACTCCCAAGTTTGTTGGTGCATCTAAGCTGCATGTCGGCTTGGTGGCCAGCGGGGTGGTTATACCCATCGCATCGTCTCCGTTCGAAGTCACAGTGGTCGCTGGCCAGGCGCTGGGGTCTCTGTGCTTGGCTTCTGGTACAGCGCTCGCGTCTTCTATCGCTGGTCGCACCGAAACCTTCACAGTTCGGATTCGCGACTACTTCGATAACGACAAACTCAACGCTGGGGCAGAGACCATCGCTGTCGCGTTCATTGGACCAGCACCGTCCACAGCGACCGTCTCTGCTGCGAACACAGGGCTGCTGGCAGCATACGCTGGTGGCGGAAACTTCCACGTGTCGTACAGGCTTGAAGCCAAAGGCGCCTACACGATCCACGTCAGCGTAGACGGTGTCGCCGTCGTGGGCAGTCCGTTTTCCATGTACACGTTTCCGGCGGCGGCATCCCACATCACTACTTCGATCGACTTGCTCGAGCCATCCTCGAGCCCACCTGTGTACTACGCTGGCTCGCCAATCACGACTCGCATCACAACGCGCGATGCATTCAGCAACGACCTCGAGACGGGCGCGTGCCTCTTCGAATTTGATCACGCATTCACCAACCAGAGCTTGGTCTCACCGGTCTCGTTCACCGATGAGACCACCGGCAGCTACTTGTTCCAGTTTACGCCACGCATCGCGCAAATGTACCCTCTCGCACAGCGGATCATGTACCCAGGAGGCTTGAACGCGACGTTCTACCAGAGTCCAGACCTCACTGGTACACCGAAGCTACAACGAATCGATCCATCCGTCGATTTTGACTTTGGGATATTTCCACCGGCGCTCACTGACGAAGCACGGACGTTCAGTGTCCAGTGGAGGGGCTTCGTCCTGCCACGGTTTAGTGAGATCTACACGGTCCACGTGAGAGTCCATGGCGGAGTCAGCATGCTCATCGGTCAAACCAAGCTCTTCTCATCGCTCTGGCCACGCGCAAGCGTAGTTGATGCAGAAGAACGAATCGTATTGACTGCCAACACACTCGTCCCCATCGAAATCAACTTCTCCAAGTCGATTGAAGCCCGCAACGCAAGCATTCGCCTCGAATGGGAGAGTATGTCTCAGGCGCGCGAGGTTCTTCCCTCCAGCCGGTTCTATTCAGCGTGGTCCTTCGTCAATAACGTGCCTGTGATCGACGTCGTCCCTGGGCCAGCACACAGTCCGTCGTTCACAACAGCGTTCCCGCTGGGCACATTTGCTGAACCAAATATCGTAACTGCGATCGCAGGCGAGACGTTCGAGTTCATCGTCACCGCTCGCGATCAGTTCAGCAATGTACGACGTACTGGTGGGGACACGTTCTTCGTCCTCTTTCCCGAGTTGAACGGTGTGGCGGACATCACAGCGACGGTTCTCGACGACAACAACGCTCAATACAAGATCTCTATCGCCCCCAAGCTGGCAGGGACGTTCTCGATGGCGGTCGCAGCGACGCGTCCAAGCGACAACGTGCCCGTGAGTGGTGCTGACAAGGCCGTCCAGATTCAGAGTCTGCAGCCGTACTTGATCAAGAATAGCCCCTTCCAGCTTCGCGTCTTGCCAAACAAACCACTCGCGACCATGTCCACTCTGGTCGGTGATGGGTTGTTGAGTGCTACAGCAGGAGTGCAAGCATCTTTCGTCGTCGAACTGCGTGACGTCCACTCGAACCTGATCCAGGACACCGTCCCAGCGGACCAGATCCACGTGCGGCTTCGACCGGTTGCAGACACGAGTGTCGGGTACGACGCGACGTTCTCAGACGCGGTCAGTGGCCGCCTGACAGTGAACTACATCGCGTACTTTACGGGTCTCCACGAGATCCTCTTGAGCATCCTGGACGGCGTAGTGGTGAGCAAGCTCTCGACGCTTCATGTCTACCCGAACCTGGCGTCTGCGTTGACCTCCACTGCGTCTGGCGCTGGACTGGGGCCTCACGTGCCTGTGAATACCCCTCTTACGTACCAGATCGACCTCCACGATGTCTATCAGAACCCAAAAGAGGTGGGTGGCAATGATCTCGCGGTCGTGATACGCGGGCCAGCCGTGGTCTACGGCGACGTCCTGGATCTCGCGGATGGCCAGTACATTGTGCAGTACCAAGTACCAGTTGCTGGCGCGTACGAGATCCAGAACGTGCTCGCGAATCCTGGCCATGGCTTGGTCGGGTACTACTTTGACAGCACGCGGTACTCAGCCGTCGATCTCATGCGGACGATTCACTGGGTGGACCCTCGCATCGATTTTGACTGGACAAAGAACGAGACCATGCGCAACTACCCACGTATCCAATGGCGCGGGTATCTGAAGCCTAGATTCACCGAGCGATACAAGCTCATGCTTGTGGTTTCGCCTGCAGCAGCGGTGTACGTGGATGAGGTGCCAATCATCGATGCGATCAACAATCGCGATGCTTCACGGACCGAGTTTGAAGGAAGTGTGGATCTTGTTGGTGGAAGATCGCATCGCATCGTCGTCGAGTTCCGAGGTCCATCGCAGCATGAAGCGCGTGGGTTTCTGCTGCTGAAATGGCGAAGCGACCGCCAGCCTCTGGGGATCATCCCCACCGAGGCATTCCTTCCCGATGGCGAGGAACTTCAACCTCGGTACCAAATCATCGCGGGTTAGTATCAGATGTTTGTATCGGTTTTTATCAATGCAGAATTTGTGTCACATTTGCGCAACAACACAAAAAATGGCTCGCCACAGCAGGAGCAGAAGTCGAAGCGCTGAGCGAAGGCGACGACGCAGCCGCAGCCGCAGTCGCAACAGAAGCAGAAGTCCTCGACGACACTCTGATGATCGTTGGCGTCAGCGTGATAGCACATACGAGCAAGAACGCTTCAGCTCTCCTCGATCCCGCCACCGCAGTCGTAGTCAAGAAAGATCCCGAGGTGTACGAGCTGAACCGCGTGGTTGGTACGCGGCTGAGTACAATCCGATCCAAGCTGGCAGCATTGATGGGACGGATACCGTGCCTCATGACAAGGCACTGGTACGTGCACTGAATGCACGCTTCGACCCATCCCGCGACCCACAGATCCAAGGGGATCCATACGCCACACTGTTCGTCGGCCGCCTCAACTTCGCGACCACTGAGGAGACGCTGCATCAGATATTTGGTCGGTATGGTCGGATCAAACGTGTCCGACTTGTGCGTGACCGAGACACACAGCAATCAAAGGGGTACGCGTTCATCGAATACGATGACGAGCGCGGTTTCCGTATCGCATACCACTCCACCCATGGAACCACAATCGATGACCGCGAAATTCTTGTGGATTTCGAGCGCAGCCGCGTGCTGCCTGGGTGGAAACCTCGGCGTCTTGGCGGCGGCCTCGGTGGTAAGAGAGAAAGCGGCCAACTCCGCTTTGGCGGCCGCGATCGGCCGTTCAAACCTCCCCGTTAGACAGTGAATCCATCACCATTTACCAACTCAATGATGCCACCGTGTGACTCGAACGTCCGCCCCTTCGCTGATCGGTCAAGTTGACTCAAGCGACATACACCAAAGAGACTTGATGCCTTTCAAAACCGAAACGTGAACAGCTGGCTTTTCTTGGCACCACCTTCAGACGACATGCATCTCCGGCTACTTCCGATGCGCCTCCCAAACCCTGGGTTATGTATTGGTAATTTAGCATACTTTTGGTGGGTATTGCTTGCATTGGAGTCTAGAATGTTCTGTTTTCGTAATTAATAGGACCTTTTTCCGTTTTTGGGCCGACGCCGCCTGCTCTCTCCCTCGCTCATTCTGTCACTCACCGGCAACCGTGCACAGTCGCTTGGTGCCCCGCAGTTGTTTAGGGAGGCAGTGGGTGTTGCACGAAGCAAGTGACTTGAACTTTGTATTGTCGTTCAAGCAACTTGCACTTCCCCCTCGACCCCATCACAGTGGGCGCGACTGAAAGCAGCGGAAGTCGTGCACGGCACACGAAAGAGCGGCGCGCTCACCCGTCTCCGCGACGAGATCAGCACCGACCCGGACGATCTTTCATCCTCTGATCGCTTCCGCTCCCCTTCCGTGTCCATATTCTCGCGCCGGTCGCGGTTCTCTCGTCCTCGTAAAGCCGACGCAGAGTTCAGTATCGAAAGGAAAAACACCGTGGTCGAGCGCGCTGTAAATCTATCAAATAAGGTGCGCTTACTCACCAACGCCCGTGTAAACCCGTCGAGTGCGCTTGATGTTTTTCTAACGTGGGTATGATTGTGTTTACCAGGGCCATGGACTCGGAACAATTTATCGGCGACTTTAACGTCGGTCTTCCGATCGATAACCGGTATATGAACCAGCTTATGGGCGGCATGGGCGGCGGCCTCGGCGTTGGAGGCGATACAAGCGACCTGATGAACCCGAGCGGCCTCGATTTCAGCATGATGGTGGATACAAGCGCGTCTCTTGTTGGCCCGCCCGGCTCGTCCACTGGTATGATCGACTTTCCGGAAGAGCTCAACACGGCCAAGCCAAATATACCCAACGTGAGCAGCTCTGGAAGCGGCGCGATGACCTCGGGTGGACTCAGCACGACGAGCACCACGGTCAGCAACGCGACGAGTGAAGCCATTCCCTTCCCGGCGTCGCTCGCGAGCGAACCGACGATGAACCTGACGACGTCGAGTGCCTCAAATCCAACCACGTCGGTCCAGCAGAGCCAACCGACGATGAACAGCACTACCGCACCGAACTTTGCGGGTGTGGATCTCAACGCGAACTCGATGGCCGGGGCCATGAATGTGGGGACCAGCATGGCGATGAACATGGGCATCAACATGGGCATGAATCCAGGCATGGCGCAGAACTTTGTGCCGGACATGAACATGGGTTTAGCGATGAACTCCATGTTCATGAATGGCGGCTACGCGATGCAGCAGCAGGCAATGAATGGCATGATGCTCAACATGAATCCGGCGCAGATGTACTTCCCACAGCAACAACAGCAAGAGTACCTCCGGATGCTTCAGCAGCAGCGCCAGACACAGCTCCAGTATGCCAACATGCAGCAACTGCAGGCGTCGAATGCCCAAGCACAGGTGGGACAGCAGCCAGCGAATGCGGCCGCAGCAGCTCAGCTTCAATTGCAGCGACAGCAACAGCAGCAACTACAGGCTCTGCAACAGCAAATGGCTCTCCAGAATGGCGCGAATGGGCTTCAAGGTGCGAACGGACAAGTCCAACGGCATCCTCAGGTTCAAGCACGGTCCACACAACCCCCTCAGGCTGGAAATATGCAACGCCAACAACCAGGAGCGAGCACGCAGCAGCCAAACCGGCCTCTTGGCGGTAATGGAACGACGCCTGCTCGGCAACCGTGGCACTCGCCTGCAGACAACGCATTGCGCAAGGAGATGCTGAATCACATCATGCGCGTCTTGCAAAGCCAGCGATCGAATGCGCCGTCGACGTGGCTACAGCGTTTACCAGAAATGGCAAGGCGTCTTGAGGAGGAGTGCTACCGAATTTCCGAGTCGAGAGAGGTGTATGCGAACACAAGTACGCTCCAGGGAAGACTCAAGAGCATTGTTCGCGCTGCTCAACAGCAGACGAGGGTCCGAGCGGAAGGTTCGAGCCAAGCTACGCCAGCGAGTCAGACAACGACTAGCGCAACCACGAGTACTCCGGCAAACCCGCCGACTGCTGCTCCTGCGATGTCCGCAACGCCAATCCCATTCCCAGGCGCTGATGCAGTGGCGAAGCAACCGACTTCTGTGGCGCCTCAGACGAATACTGCCCCTCAGCCGATCCAGATGCCGCCCGAGTTGCAGCGTGGTCCAGCACAAGCTCCTACACCGGCTCCTGCTCCTGTGAAGGTGGAAGCGATTCCAATGCCGCCAGAACTCCAGCAGCCGCAATCTCAAGCCCCGGCTCCGAATGGCCAGGTCGCAACCAATCCTATGAACATGAACATGGGTGCAGGCGCGAACCAGAGTCGCTCATCGCAGTTTCTTCGCGAGTTCAAGGCGCGGGCGCAGCTCGTCACATCGGCATTGGAAGAGAAGCAAACTCGCGACTACCACAACAAGCTGATGTCAATGACATCCAGCGGCATCATGAACGCGAATTCAAAGGGCGTGCTTCAGAAGCAGCAGCAGCGGTTGCTCTTGTTGCGACATGCGATGTGGTGCAAAGCCCCGGAAGGGAGGTGTGTTGCAACTCCAAACTGTGGTGAGATGAAGCGCTTATGGCAGCACATGGGCAACTGCCAGGAAACGACGCCATGCAACTACTCGCACTGCATATCGTCCAAGTACGTACTGTCTCACTTCCAGCAGTGTGAGAACATGAAGTGCCTCGTATGCCAGCTCCTCCGCTTCCCAATTGAGGTGAAAGAGAAGGACGGCTCGTTGATGATGGATGCAGATCGGGCGTTAGCACAAATACAAGCAGCCAACGAACGGCGTCTTCGGACCAACCCTGCTGCAACTCAGCCAACGTCAAACCCTAGCGACGTTCCTGCGCAACCTGGGCAGCCGATGAATGTTCCCGCGACCCCATTCAACAATGGTGGCGGTGGCATGGCGCAAGGCGGACAATCTCAAGGCACGACTCCACAACCCGTAGCCCAACTTACTACTCCGCAACGACCACCAGTTGCCGCTGTGCCAGGATTGAGTGAGGAAGAAAACCGTCAGCTGGGAATGATCCAAGAGCGCTTGCGCAGTGTGAACTTAGAGCAGCTCAACCAAAACTCGAACAAGTTGGAGCGGTACGCTGAGCAGATTCGCGCACAGGTGAATGCGATCATGAACGAGTGCCGGCAGCTCATGCAGATGCGGAACTCGACTCAAGATCCGGCGCTTCAAAGTCGGTATGACAGTCAAGTCCAAGCCAAGAAACTGACCCTCCAGGATCTTCACCAACGCTACAAGAAGTGCACGAGCCAGCACCGCATCGTCCGTCATGTCATCAGTGCACGGATTGCAGGTTCCAACGATGGTTCGACCGCTCCGCAGCCCCCTAGTCAGCCACAACCCACGAGCCAGCCAATGATGACGGATTCAGTTGCAACAGGGCAGATCCCGAATGCCCAGATGCCGTGCCAGCCAAGTATGCAACCGATGCAAATGCCGCCAGGGCTTCAAGCTGCCGCTCCAAACGTGTCTCAGCCTCTGGCGATGCCGATGGGATTGCAGCAGCCGACCATGACTCAATCGTTTGCCGGTCAACTGCAGCAACCCGTCATGAATTCGTCCCAACCGGTTCAAGCACAACCGAAGCGTATGAGTGGTGCAAACCCAATGGCGAGCGCTATGCCGAATGGAGTCATGAGCACGTCGGTGGGATTGGGTGTCTCTAGCGAAGTTCTGTTTGGAGCGAAGCCATTGGAGATGCCAAGCGAACTTCAAGGCGGACCACCGGCTTCAACTCCGTCAGATGTGGTTGCTCCAACCACGATGTCGCCACCTGCTGTGAAAGCTGAGCCGCCAAGCGTGAACCCGTTGACGATGAACAACTCCAAGTTGAACGCCATGATGATGGAGCACAAGCGCATGGATGCCGCGAAGGTCAAGGCCGAAGCTCCTGCTGTTGGTATCAAGGCGGATGCCAGCTCCTCGGCAGCGCCGACGCTCTCACCAACGACCGCGTTAGCTTCCGGTGGTAGCGGCGCGCCGACGTCGATGCTGAACGAGTTGACGAACGAGCAGCTCAAGGCCCACATTGACTCACTGGTCATTGGATACAATGCGACAATGCAGCCGGCGAACATGAAGAGGCGCATGGAAGGCTTGCTGAAGGGTATGATGGAGCACAAGTTTGGCTGGGTATTCAGTAGTCCAGTGGACCCTGTCGCTCTCCAGATCCCCAACTACTTCAAGATCATTCGACGGCCGATGGACTTGGGAACGATCAAGAAGAAGTTGGATGCTGGTATCTACAAGCACCTGGACCAGTTCGCGACTGATGTTCGGACGACGTTCGAGAATGCCAAGACGTACAACAGTGAGGATCAAGATGTCTATAACCTTGCGAAGGACATGCTGAACGACTTCAACGCGGAGATGCGCAAAGTCGAGGCAGAGGTGCGAGAAGAAGAGCGGCAAGCCCGCGCCAAGGAGAACGCGTGTCGACTGTGCGGCGTGGAGCGGATGGTGTTCGAGCCGGCAGTGTTGTACTGCAATGGTGAATGCAACAGTCGTATCCGGCGCAACTGCTACTACTTCTGCTCACCAGATAACAAGTACCACTGCTGCCAGCCGTGTTTCAACAATCTTCCGGCCGGGATTCGAGGTAACGAAGGCAAGGCGTACAAAAAGTTCGAGCTGAGCAAGAAGAAGAACGATGAAGTGCACGAAGAACCCTGGGTACAATGCGACTGCTGCAATCGGTGGGTTCACCAGATTTGTGCTTTGTTTAACGGCAAGATCGACGCGGAGAAGAAGCCTCAGGTGGTGAAGAGTGAGGGCAAGGCTGCGGGACCCGGTGGATCGTCAAACGACAGCTCGCACACCCTGTCTTCGACGCCTGGGAACGAGTTCATGTGCCCAGAGTGTCTTCTTGAGCACCGAATCAAGGAGCCGCAGAAGTATATCGTGGGCAAGCACGCTTTCAACGCCAAGGATCTCATGCGAACAAAGCTGTCCGATTTCTTGGAACGTCGCATCTACAAGGCACTTCAAGAAGAGCGAGAAGATGAAGCTCGGTGGACGAACCGCAACGCAAAAGATGTGCCGACTGCCGAGCACCTGACTGTCCGCCTGGTCTCGAACATCGAGAAGCCGCTCATGGTGCGCGATAAGCTCTTCCAACGGTACAAGGATTCGCACAAGTACACATCGGAGCATCGATTAAAGTCCAAGTGCATCTGTATGTTCCAGGAGATCCACGGCGTCTCGGTTCTTCTCTTCGGCATGTACGTGCACGAGTTCGACGAACAGGAGGCGGACTGCAACTCGCGCCGTGTGTACATCTCGTACCTGGACTCGGTGAACTACTTTGAGCCTGCTCACTTGCGCACCAAGGTGTACCACGAGCTTCTCATCGCGTACTTGGAGTTTGTGCGGCAACGTGGGTTCCATACAGCGCATCTCTGGGCGTGTCCGCCGCTAAAGGGTGACGATTACATCCTCTACTGCCACCCAGAGTCGCAGAAGACCCCCAAGTCGGACCGCTTGCGTCTCTGGTACGTGGACATGCTCATTAAGGCACAGCAGGAAGGCATTGCTCTCCACATCTCGAACTTGTACGACGAGTACTGGCGAGACGACCAGACCGCGTGCTCCTTGCCGTACTTCGAGGGCGATTACTGGGTGGGCTTGGCCGAAGAAGTGATCGAGAAGCTGGATGCGGAGAAGCCCAAGAAGCCCAAGAAAGGAAGCAACAAGCGCAAGTCGTCGACGGCTGGCTCAGACGTCAAGAAGATGAGCAAGAAGGCCAAGAGCAAGAAGATCAAGCGACGGAAAACCAGCTCGGTAGGTGTTGCCGACAATGGTGACGGTGAAGACGCAGCCACTGGATCCGATATCGAGATTGACGGCGATGACGCCGAGGATGACGGTGGTGATGCAGTAGCCGAGGAGACAGTCGCTGTCGCTGAGAAGAAGGAGCGACCCATCAAGTCCCTCGATGACATTAACCGCACCGTCTCGGACCCTCTGATGAAGAAAATGGGCGAGGTGATCGAGCCGATGAAGGACGATTTCCTGGTGGTCAAGCTTCAGCCGTACTGCCGGCTCTGCAACACTCCTGTGCTCAAGGGCAAGCTGTGGAAGGATCTGACGACCTCAACCGAGTTGGGTCTGAACCCGAAGACCGTGCAGGTGACTGTGTGCGACGGGTGCTACCTCAAAGCAAGCGCGGCCGCACCGGGCAACGCATGTCTTCAAGAACAGCTAAGCAACCTGGTGTCGGAGGAAGTCACGTGGCCGGACAAGTGCACGGACCCGGACGACGTCAACGACAGCGAGTACTTTGACACGCGCCAGGCCTTCTTGAGCCTGTGCCAGGGCAACCACTACCAGTTCGATGAGCTGCGCCGCGCCAAGCACTCGTCCATGATGGCCTTGTACCATCTCGGTAACCCGAACCCGAATGCCTACGTGTACGAGTGCAACGCGTGCACGCGCGACATCGTCACGGGCAACCGGTGGCATTGCCACACGTGTCCAGACTTTGACGTGTGCGACGATTGCCACGCGAAGGAGCCACACGAGCACCAGCTCGAGATGATCCCCACCAGTGGCATCACACGTGCCGGTGGCAAGCACGGCCTGGGCCACGGAGCGCTCACCGACGAGCAGCGCAAGCAGCGTGAGCAGCGCGCCAAGAACGTGCGTCTCCACATGGAGCTGTTGGTGCACTCGAGCAAGTGCGACGGTGGCTGCGGCTCGAACAACTGCGAGAAGATGAAGGAACTGATGCGCCACGGCTCGCAGTGCAAGCTGCGTGCGCTCGGTGGCTGCACCGTGTGCCGTCGCGTGTGGGCGCTGCTCCAGCTCCACGCGCGCCAGTGCCGCCAGCGCGAGTGCAAGGTGCCTCGCTGCCACGACCTCCGCGAGCACGTGCGCAAGCTCCAACTCCAGCAGCAGCTCATGGACGACCGCCGTCGCGCGGCGGTCACGCAGCAGTACCGCCAGATGCAGAACGGCGTCCAACCCGCTGGCGGTGACGAGGATGCGAGCGCGAATGCATGATGGGGCAAGTAAGCGAAGCATCGCCGGTCGTGCCGTGTACTAGTATTTAGGAGTAGTTATTAGTTAGTCATATAATACTTGGTAGTCGTAGAGGAGGAGGAGGAAGTAGGACCGAGGTCGCCATGTACAACCACAACTACCTTGGGTATGCATGTGAACATGAAACCACCATACTACGTAGTACTACTGTATTGGAGGACAGTATCGCATCGATTGATACTACCGGTAGTAGTATGTCAAATGCGGGTGTTTTTGTCTGTGTGGAATCGGAAGGAAGACTTGTATTCGTTCCGACAGGAGTCTCTCTATTCGCTACGAAGAAGAAGCATGCCTCTTACTTGCCACCCTTCTTGGCGAGTCGCTTTTGCCGTCTTCTAACGTGGGAGCAGGGGCGCTTGCCGTGGTTGGCCTTCTTCGGGCGGCGCGCATTGCGGTTCAGGCACTCCATGATGATCGAGTTGGAGCTGAGCGGCTCCTCCACCACGCGCAAGTGCGCGAACGCGTCCGTGACGCTGGTCACTCGCAGGGGCGTGGCCGCCACCGTCGGTCGCACTGTCACAGCCATTCATCACGCACACAAATCAGCACACAAACAGGCACAGACACTGGATAAGATTCGAAGAAACGCACCCGTTGTGGACACGACGGCGGTCCACGGCGCGAACGCGGCGCGCGCAGCAGTCGGTAGCACGCGGCTAAGCATGGCGGTGATTCCTGTAGCTGCTGGTCGCAATGGCGCTGTTGGTGGTTTGGGGCCATGGTCGCAGCACAATAAAACCTCGGTCCGACTGAATACACCTCAATCACAGCTGATATCATATGATTGGTTCAAATAATGAAGCGTTTTTATTGGTTAAAACTGTGTACATCAATGTTGAACCAAGGTTGTCCCCCCCCCTGCATCCACATGAAGCGGATGACGATGGCGGCGTCGCGCGTGTGCTTTCTCACGGACATTGAAGGAAACTGGCAGTACGTGCGCAACTTTGTGAGGCAGTCCAAGTGTCTGCGCTTCCGCGACGCGCAGGAGCGAGAGTTCGAGCTGCACGACGGCTGCGCGCTTATATTCGGCGGCGACGCCGGGGACAAAGGCGACGATACACTGCAGTACGTACAGCCGCTTCCGTTGGTGTGTGAGGGGTTAAAGCTGATGGCTATGGTACAGTTGCTACAGTGAACTCCTGCGACTTAAGAAGCAGCATCCAGAGCGCGTGGTTCTTCTTGTGGGTAACCGCGATGTCAACAAGATGCGGTTCACCGCGGAACTGGCCGACAGCGAGATGGATCTCCACACGATGGCAGCCGGTGCGTGTGCGATGAGTGACTTGATATCTGTATACTGCAACGTCGTAATAGATGCTGGTGTGTATCGTATGGACAGAGATTCGAGATGGACCAGTGTGGGTGCCTCAGGATAAACGCATGACCCTGCCCAAGTTCCTGTTGAAGAAGGCACAACAAGACAGCGAGACATGCGTTGCAGAGGCAAGTGAAGGTCAAGATGCTCGTGAACTACTGTCATCACCAGCGTTGGCCGCTGTCAACACGAAGGTGAATCGACTCCACTACATGCTGACCCACACAATGGGCTCGGACGGTGACTTTGACCGGCGGCGCAGGGAAATGAGTCGACGCGATCAACGCGACCAAGTCAAGGATGAAGCTGTTGTTGAATCCTTCGTCAAGAGCGTTGAAGACGGAGGCGTGCTGCGCGAGTTCTTGCTGAACGGTTGTCTTGCGCACCGAGTGGATAGCACACTCTTTGTCCACGGAGGCATCTTCAATTCCGGCGGAGCAGGCGAAGAGGCGATCGCGACCACGCTTGGCCGTGTGCCCGGAGAACCGCACATCTACGAAGATGTAGACACCTGGATCGACAAGTTGAATTCGTGGTACCAGGCTCAACTGCGCGAGTGGATTGAGCACCCGACTTGGAATCAAGACCACAGCTTCCGAGGCGGGAGTGCGCTCATGAACTACGTCTTACCGTCGTACAAGCACAGCGTGATCATGGGGCGACACCTGGACAAGGCTGGCATGCCCGTCGCATTGCCTCATCCTGCAGTCCAGACGCTGGAAGCGAATGGAATCCAGCGAATCATCGTTGGCCATACACCACACGGAACTTGTCCGACGTTCATTCGCCAACCGCGCCAGAGTTTGAACACCACAATGAAACCCTTCCAAGGCGTTTTCATGTGTGACACGAGCTACAGCGACATGTCTGTCCCAGATAATCGAGGTACAGCTGCGTCGGAGGTGATCGTGAACGATGACGGGCGTGTTCAAGTCCATGGTATGCTGGAGAACGGCAAGGCGATCGACTTTTCGGTCAACGAGTCCACCACACACGTCGGAAGACTACTCCAAGATGGCACTCGTGTGAAGGCCAAGTTATCGGATGCCGAGGACCAATATCTTGCGTTCAAGGTCGAGAACGGGTACTCGTACACGTACCACTATCGCACGCTCGCTGAACTGGAGGCAATCGGCTTTGTCGAGGAAGACGCACTGGCTTAGGTATGTACTACCGGTACATAGTGACTCGTATCTATTCCTAGAATAGCATAAGCATGTTGTGCGAAGCGTGGCCGCAGGGCGGACTCTAGACTGAGATGACGCTCGATACGCTGACGCGGGCGAGTGCCGAAGTCAAGCACGCGCGGCTGAAGAGCTCGGTTGCTCAATCACGAGCCGAGTTCCGCGACCGCTTCCGGCAAGATGCAGAGCTCTTCCGCACTCTTCCATCTCCAGCATCATTCCCACTGAGTCCCATCTCGCATCCTTCACTACCCCGGCCTTCCACGCCGCTGCTCGGCGAAGATCTTGTGCGATCCGAGAGGCTGAATCAATGCTGCAAGCGAGTACGGATCTGGCGGCGCCAGACCACCAACCCGCTGCTCGTGTACAAGCAGCAGCAGCTCACAAAGAACGGTGGTGTCAGTGTGGCGGCGGCAATCAAGGGCTCGTCCACCACGGCAGCAGACCACCGCATGCATCTCTCGCTCCTCATGACTACGATCGTCGACATTTACGAGCAGAAGGTGGCCGCCGAAGCCTCGAACACATCCGGCTCGTTGATGATGCAGGGCAGTGGCGAATCGTTCCCCGAGTTTGCGATCAAGTACATCGCAACCAGAGCGCCATCCCGCCGTGGTGCTGTCGAGCAGATCAACAGCGTGGTCGGCATGCTACTGCAGCGGTCGTCGCATCCACGCGTGAGAACATTCGCCTCGCTCTGCGGGGTCGACGACAAGTACAACCCACACGAAAAGTTGCGTGCATTCTTGCACATGCTCGAGAGTGTCCATCGTCTCAAGGTCGCGTTCAACAACTCAGCGTCCGCTGGTACCGGTGGTGGCAGTAAGCCTTCACCTGACGATTCGTCGTCGCTTTCTGAGGTGGTGTTCTACAACTTGGGCGTGCCTCTCACTGTCGCCCATCGCGTGATCACGGAGCTCTTCGAGGAAGAGTACTACTGGAACTTTCGATTCTGGAACTCGCACTTCCAAGAGCTCAAGCTCAACTACACGTGGCCGCCGAATGCCAGGTGTGAGCTCGAAGAGAAGGCCCTCGCACTGACCGCCGTCACCCGGAACGCAGCTTTAAACGCTGCCAAGAAGATCGACGGTGACGCGTTTCTAGAGCTCTTGCTGGAGACGTGGACGCAGCGAGCCAAGTTGCTGGCGGATATGCTGGAGGCTGCCACGGACAGTGAGGAGGCCAAGAGTGCAGCGTTGTTGGTGCAAAAGCAAGTGACCCAAGACGCTCGTGGCCATATTGCTCCCTTGTCACCCGAGGAGCTCCATTTCTTTGATGAGCTGGTCGATGAATTTTGGAACGCAGAGGTGCCGTGGACTGCAAGCGCTCCGATCCAGCGCCGCGTGGATGGGGTCTGCCGGGGCTTGCGGTCGATCGACGAGGTCGCCAAGCTCTACCGCAAGTACGTCGCCGAGCTGGACGAGTCGCGCAAAGTATGGCTGTGGGCCAAGTGGCCCTGGGACGTCGACTGGGAGTGGGGGTTGCTGGTGGTCAAGGACAGCCCGTCAACGGAAGCCACGTCGACTACTTGATTGAATTGACACTTCAACAGTATTCAACCGTATTTTGGTACGCATTGCGTCATCTATTGATATTTCATGAATGAAGACCGTTGATTGGCCTAATATAAGGAAAATAATGGTTTGGATTGGTCGAAAATGGGTGGTTCCAACGCGTCGGGGTCACCAACAGCCATCGTCGATCGCCCACTCCTCACACAACACACAAACAACACACAACCTCAAGCAAGACCTATTAGCAAGATGTCAGGACGCGGAGGCTTCTCAGGACGCGGCGGCGGCCGCGGTGGCGGTCGCGGTGGCCTTGGAGGCGGCCGTGGTGCCCCAGGCGGGCGTGGCGGCGGTGGACGCGGCGGTGGCCGTGGTGCTCCTGGTGGGCGTGGCGGCGGCCGTGGTGCTCCTGGTGGGCGTGGCGGCGGCCGTGGTGGCCGTGGAGCAGGCCGTGGAGGAGGCCGCGGTGGCGCTGGTGGGATGAAGGGCGGCGCCAAGGTCATCGTGGAGCCGCACCGCCATGCGGGCGTCTTCATCGCGCGCGGCAAAGAAGACGCGCTCGTCACGCTCAACTCGACGCCGGGCAAGAGCGTGTACGGCGAGAAGCGCATCTCGGTGGACGTGCCTTCTGCCTCGGGCGAGGGCACCGAGAAGGTCGAGTACCGCGTGTGG
Source organism: Pythium chondricola (assembly GCA_023337575.1). NCBI lineage: Eukaryota > Oomycota > Peronosporomycetes > Pythiales > Pythiaceae > Pythium > Pythium chondricola. The sequence goes on from JAADXF010000042.1 coordinate 24,350, forward strand.
AACCCGTTCCGCTCCAAGATCGCGGCCGCGATTCTTGGAGGCGTCGACAACATTTGGATCACGCCGGGCGCCAAGGTGTTGTACCTGGGCGGCGCCTCCGGCACCACCGTGTCCCACGTCTCGGATATCGTGGGTCCTTCGGGCGCTGTGTACGCTGTCGAGTTTTCGCACCGCTCGGGTCGTGACCTGATCAACGTGGCCAAGTCGAGAACCAACATCATCCCAATCATCGAAGACGCGCGCCATCCCCTCAAGTACCGCATGCTCGTGCCGATGGTGGATACCATCTTTGCGGACGTGGCGCAGCCAGACCAAGCGCGTATCGTGGCGCTGAACGCGAGCCATTTCTTGAAAGCGGGTGGTCACTTTGTCATTTCCATCAAGGCGAGTTGTATCGATTCTACTGCACCTGCTGAGGCCGTGTTTGCCCGTGAAGTGAAAAAGTTGCAGCAAGAACAGTTCAAACCAGCCGAGCAACTCACCCTGGAGCCGTACGAACGTGACCACGCCGTCGTTGTTGGATCCTACCGTGCCCCGAAGAAGGACAAGAAGTGACACTGACTTGCTGGTCCGACTTCCTGCATATCCATTTGCATGTGCCCAGCCACCCTCCACCACCACGCCGCCACCCAAAACCATGCACGGGATAGGTGTAGACACTGTAGTAGGCAGGCGGGGGGTGACACAAGCGTGGCGGGCGTGCTTATAATTTAGCAGGCTCACCCTCTCATCCACCCACCCTGTGTGTTGATTGTAGGGCCACCGACGACGACGGAGGGAGTCAAGCAGGGGGGAAGGAAGGATCTCAATGACGAGATGCATTGCGTCGGGCGGACTGATACAAACCCGCCTCGCCCGGTCGAGGGCACCGTGTGACCCGCAGCAATGTTGGCACCGGAACCGCCGCGGTCGGACGAGCGCGGTCCATGACTGAAAGACGTTACCCCAAAGCCTCTTCGGAGTGACTTTGCCTGAGAGATTCTTCCTCGTCGTCTCATCAAGACAAGAAGGCGGGTCGACTCGACTCCTTCCCGAGTCGTCGGCCGCCCGAGTTTTCTGCTTCGCCGATGTCTGCTGCTGCTGTCGTGTATGGCTACTGTAGGTGCCGACTGCGTCGCCAGCTTATCACCCCCAGTGTCGTCGTAGTAGGATACAGTGAATGAAGAAACCGAACCTGCCACAGGATCACAATGAACATGTCGTTGGCATTCATATCAACTGCGTCGGTGGCTATTTATACACTGGTCGTGCTGTTGGGCGGCGTGACCCTAGTGGATGTGGCAGCTCTTGAAGCCATCGCCCCCACTTTCTCGCTGTCTCCTCGCGTTCCGCTACTGTACTGTAGCGATGCACCGCGTCAGGTAAGGGGCTCCTCACCTCCGTCAACCCTCCGTGTCCTCCTACTATTAAATTTACATTGTGGCTGCTATATTATAGTGACCACCTGCCTGCTCGCCACCCGTACTTGGGCCAGGGCTTTGCCGAGTCGTACGACCCGAAGGAGGTGCGCCAGCTTCCCTCACTTGCCTCCTCTATCAGTATCAACCCCTTAGACTACAACCTGTCGACACCAGGTCCACCGCCCGTTCGGCAACCGCGTGGTCCCCAAGTTCGCTGAGCTGCTCGTGATCGACGATCTCTCTGATGAGGACAGAGCGCGCGCCCTCGCCGAGCTGCGGGAGCTGCTGAGCAATCAGGAGACCAAGTGGCAGGCTGTCGAGCGGGAGCTGGTCTTCTCCTGTGCAGACCTGACGTCCTCCCCGTCCCTCGACGTCCGTGAGAATGCCGCGCTCGTTATCGCGGCCCTCGTCCTCCACAATAACGTAAGTACCGCCGCCAATATTTATTGTGGCTTCATAAAAAATAATTGCGCACCTCAGGACCCTGGTAATGTCGCGGACGAGCTCAGCACCGAAGCGATGCTCAAGGCCGCGACGGCGATGCTGGGCGATAGTGAACAGCGTGCCGTGATCGCAGCGTGTGCTGTGTTCGAGAACCTCACGATCTCGAACGAAGGCTCGCTGCTCCTCGCTTCACGCCTTGAGATCGTCGACAAGATCACCAGCATGGTCAACTCGCAGCCACTCAAATCCATCGCCGTACCAGTGGTGCGCCACGTCTTCAAGGTGCTCGCCAACCTCACGCGTGTCTTTGAAGGTGCCCAAGTCTGTGCCGAGTGTGCCATCACGTCGCCCGTGCTGGGCGTACTCAAAAAGTGTACGCTGTACGATGCCGAGACGGTGCACAGCGCCACACTTATTCTACTCAACGCCGCCACACACGACCAGGGCAAGCGCATCGCGATTCACCAGGGCGGCGTCGAGGTCTGCCTCAAAGTACTGTCGAAAGTGCTCAGCGTTGAGCGCTTCCAGAAGTGCACGCTGCAGTTCCATGAAGAGTTACTGCGCTGTCTCGTGGCCGCTGTGATGGCACTGTCCACGGTTGAGGACGCCAAGCCGCGGATGGTCGAGTTCGGCGTCGAGCCGCTGGTCAACTGTCTCCACCACCGCAACCATTCGATCAAAGAGAACGCGATCATCGCAATCAACTCTGCCTGCGAGGCGCCCAAAGGAGTCGCAGTGTTTACCGACAAGCTGCTGATGGAGAAGGTCCTGCTGCTCGAAGTGTTGGGGGCCAAGTGCATTCCAGCGTTGATTACGTACCTCAAGAATGCCGACGGTGACGAGGACACGAAGCTGGACGCACTGGCGGCCCTGGAGGACCTTGTACGCCAAGGTGATGACGCAGCTCATCAGGTGGTGCAGACGTTGCACCTGCTCGAGGCGATCGTGGAGATCGCACTCGCAGCCAGCAGAGGAGCTCTTCGCACCAAGTCGATCAGTGTCCTGCAGCTGCTGGTGGCGGTGAGTTGGCGTGCTCTTGTGGATCCATTGTTCTACCTAACTCACGCTTCTTTGTCTGGTATAGAGAGGAGACAAGTGCGCGCGTCGTGTGGGCAAGGCGCTGGTTAAGCGTGGCGCGTCGAGCCACGACTTCGCGTTGATCACGAGCTTGGATATGGCTACATTTCTCAGCTGATTTGCTCTTTGAATTGAATTATTGGATATTTCAATGGAGCTAATCATAGAGAGATGAAGTTATAGAGGCTGACGAAGGTGCTTTGGGTAGTTGACTTGATATTTGTATGGACGAGGAGGCAGTGATTCTCGAACTGGGGTTTAAGTGCAACGAGTAGATTGTGGATTTCAATGCGACGATGTTGTGTTCGTTGAGCCGAGAGAAGGTTAGCATCTCCCTCGACAAGGACGGGATTGCGCGTATGCGTATCCAACCACTGGATGGTTTAAGCTCTGCTGGGCGTCTGCCCGGTATCTAACCAGTTTTTTTAATGTACAGGACGCTTCTCGTGATGTATGGGTCCAGCTCGTGTTCGCTGCCTCCATGCCCCCAATTTTGTGTCGGGCGTATTTTGTGCCGACACATTTATCAGATCTGAGGATATGCTAGCCTTTCAACCCGATGTACTGAAATGAGTTATCCTCTGTTTGTTGGTGCCCAACGCAAATTTGTCACCAAGCGTTATTGGCATCAGCAATGTCGGCCGGCGCGCAGAGCTTCTTCGGCGCGCTCGCGCGCGGCGTCCACTTTGACAACAAACGCATCCAGTCGGCCAAGCAACACTTCAAGAAACCCACTGGTGCGTGTCGTATTTTTTTCTTCTTGTGTGTGTGGTTTCTTTTCCAAAAGTCTCATTTTAATTTGTTGTTTTGTTTTGGTGGTCATGGGTAGATGACGCCGCCGCAGCGAGCAAGGGCAAGCACGCACACACGAGCGAGCTGGATTTTTTCGGGTTTGACGCGGCAAAACCAGCCAAGAAAAGCGAGCCGAGCCCACCGCCACGTGCACGGAAAATCAGCGTCGATCTGGTGCCAACTTGGGCCGGTGGCGCTGCGCAGTCGGAGACGGAGCCACCGTCGCCCAAGAAGCGCAAGAAGGAAGGCAGCAAGCCCCGCCGCAAGCGCAAGCTGAGCGAGGGCGCGCTAGAGGAAGAGCGGCTGATGGAGGAGGAGCGGCGCCTGGCGTCGCAGCTCTTGGCCCCCAAGAAAAATGGTACCGACGCCACCGAGAAAAACGACAAGAAGAAGAAAAAGAAAAAGAACAAGAAAAAGCAACGCTCGGACTCGATGGCAAGTGAAAACATGGAGGATGAAGAGAACGAAAAGGCGGAGGCGAGAGAAGAGCTCCACGAAGAGGAGGAGGAGGCGGAGGAGGAGGAGGAGGAGGAAGATGACGATGAAGAGAGCGAGGTGGGGCTGTTCACATCGTCGTCCACGAAATTCAAGCCCCAGGACGCCAAGACGGCCACCAAGAAGCAGAACAAGAAGGACGCCAAGGTCGACAAGGAGAGGTGAGCTACCATCGTGTCTATCTGTGTGTCTGTCTGTTGATGTCTCTCGTCACTCACCTCGATGTTCTTTGCCTTTTTTGTGTGGGTTCTCTCGGCACAGAGAGGAGGTCCGGTTGTTCCGCAAGCAGATGCACATCAAAGTGGACGGCTCGAATCCGCCGGCGCCGATCGCGACGTTCGCGGCCATGAAGCTCAGCGCGACGCAGGAGAAACTGCGCGGCGTGCTGCTCAAGAACATCGAGGCGTCCGAGTACAAAGAGCCCACACCGATCCAGATGCAGGCGATCCCCAGTCTGCTCCTGCGCCGCGACGTCCTGGCCACGGCGCCCACGGGCTCTGGCAAGACGGCGGCGTTCGCGATCCCATTGCTGGCCAACCTGGGCGTGCCCAAGCAGGAGGGCATCCGTGCCGTGGTGCTCTCGCCTACGCGCGAGCTGGCCGTGCAGATCTACCACGAGTTCCAGCGGCTCTCGGCCGGACGCAAGTTCCACATCGTGCTGCTCTCCAAGGCGACGGCGGCGACGATGCAGTCCCAGATCAAGAGCCAGTGTTCGGTGAACCACGACATTGTGATCGCCACGCCGCTGCGGCTCGTGCACTTGATCCAGGAGGCCCAGCTCGACCTCTCGATGGTCGAGATGGTGTGCCTTGACGAGGCGGACCGCCTCTTTGAGATGGGCTTTGTCGAGCAGATCGACGAGGTGCTCGCGGCGTGTCGCCACCCACAGGTGCAGCGAGCCATGTTCAGCGCCACGATGCTCCAGGGCGTCGAGGAGATGGCCCAGTCGGTGCTGCGGGACCCGATCAAGATCTCGATTGGCGTCAAGAACGCCGGCGCGACCACGATCGACCAAAAGCTCGTGTTCGTGGGCAAGGAGGAAGGCAAGCTCGTGGCCATGAAGCAGTTGATCACCGAGGGCATCCAGATCCCGGCGCTGCTCTTTGTCCAGAACAAGGAGCGTGCGAATGAACTGTACCACGAGCTGCTCTACGATGGCATCAACGTCGGCACGGTCCACGCCGACCGCACGAAAGAGCAGCGTGACGAGACCATCCGCCAGTTCCGCACGGGCCACGTGTGGGTGCTGATCTGCACGGACCTCATGAGCCGTGGTATCGACTTCAAGGCCGTCAACATGGTGATCAACTACGACTTTCCCCAGGACGCGGTGAGCTACATCCACCGCATTGGTCGTACAGGTCGCGGTGGCCGCCAGGGGCGTGCCGTCACGTTCTTTACTGAGGACGATATGCTCTACCTGCGCGCGATCGCCAACGTGATGCGACTGTCCGGGTGTGAGGTGCCCGAGTGGATGCTCAAGCTCAAGAAGGCCAGGTACGATCGAGTGTGGCTTGGTAGCGATAGATACGTACCTAGTGGCACGTGTACGGACTTGACTGACCACTGGTGCTTTTGTGTTGGTGCAGTGCCGAGCGCCGCAAGAAGCTCATCAAGGCGCCGATCGAGCGCAAGCGGATCAGTACCGTGTCCGGCTACGACCTCCAGAAGCAGCACAAGCGTCGTCTGGTCCAGAAGCACAAGACGGGCAAGCCGACAGCCAACGATGACGAGAACTTGGACGCATGAGCGTTGCTGTGGCGCTGTTCGTGTGTGGGTAGTAACCACTGGTTACACTAGCCACCAAAGACCGCGTCGTGCTCAAAATAGTCCATGTCTTTCAAAATTCGAGTGCCATCCATGCGTCAATCATCCCTGTGTTGGTAGAGTGGAAAGCATGGCGTCACCGACGTCGTTCGCCGCTGTGACGGACTCGACACTGCACCGCGACGGGTGGCGCAGCCCCCGGGCTCCCGACAAGGACCAGTACGCAGCCCACCCACGCAAAGTACGGTGCATCGCTTCACTGCATCCTGAGTAAACCACACGGGAGGCTATCATAACACGAGGCCTTTTTGACTCTAGATTCCAAACCGCTTCCAAGCTCTGCTTCGCTACGACGTATTACTGTCGCCGGCACTGACCCCCGCTGCATCCACACGCCGTCCTTCTCCTCCTCCGTCTCGCTCTCATGTTGTTGGGTGTGGGCCTCGTCAGCCACCGTCAAATCGTGGGGCGACGGCCCCCGCCCTAGTACTCGCATCCACATCATCTCGTGACACCGATGACCACAGTCCTGACCCGGCCAGCACCAAGAAGACCAACCTGGACGAACTCAAGTGGTTCCAGCACCGGTGGCTGGACAAGCACGGCAAGAACTCGCACCTCAAAGAGTACCGAGAAAAGATGGTGCTCCTGCGGCGGTGGTTCGAGTCGCTCGACGCCGACGGCTCTGGCGAAGTCGGTCTGGATGAACTCGAGGACCCTCTCGTCTCGGTCGGCCTTGCACGCAGTCGAGAGGAAGTGCAGCGATTGATCGACCAGGCAGGCAAGGACGGCTCCGGGGAGGTCACGTTCCACGAGTTCCTTCGCATGATGAACCCGGAGAAGCCCAAGCGCGCGCGGCAGCGGCAGCCACTGCACAAGCCCAAGCCCAAGCCGCCGACCGACACTGGCGATCACTCAGCCAGCAGCAGATCACCACTGCAGGCAGCCCACCAGGCTGTTACGGACAGTGACGCCACGGCTGCCTCACCTCGTCAACTCGCCCGCCGGTCCTCCACAACAGCTGCAGGTAGCACCGCGACGAACCCGGTCGTGAAACTGTTTGAGGATCTTCAGTCAGGTAAACTAGGAGACCTGGCCATACCGTTCCCTGTGCTCATCACAGCCTACCGCCGACGGATGCTGTTGAATGCGCACATGGCCGACGACCCCACGGCCAGGCGACTCGGGACGTCGGTGCTACAAGCACTCGAGTCCACACGACGGGAGGCCACGTCGCTCCACCGCGACAAATCCATGAGCTATCGTCGTGGATCGGTCTCGTCGACGGCGGCTGGAGCCTCCTCTTCCTCGTCGTACTCGAAGAGCTACATCACGACGGCGCAGACCGTAGCACAGGAGACCTCAAGCACGAAGGAGTGCCACCTGCCAGTACTCAAGAGTTGAATCAATGGTGCAACGTCGCTAACTATTATCACAGACCCACCGCCGCGGTGCCTTGCTCTCTGTCTAACTCTCTCTGCCTTCACCCGGGGCTTGACGACCTCGTTTTCGCTTGAGCTGGCTTCACCCGCGACCGAGTGACGTACTACTATGTACTGTGCTTTCCTAACTACAGTATCCAACAAGCCCCTTTGAACGATTGACGCAGTCCTCTTCTTCTTTCCCGTGACCGCACGGCGACCTTGGGCCAGGCTGGCCGACGCCTGAGTGAGCGGGCTTGGATCACACGACATGGACGCCCAAAACTGCTCTCCCCCCGCCGCGACGTGGCTGGTGGGGACGCGCCGCCCAACGTGCAATTCGCTTGACGGCATAACAACGAGTCACATTTTCTCTTATATGGTAGCACTTACTTTGCATTGACTGCACTCATTGGCGGCGTCTTGGAGGCACCTCCCGTTCCTTGCACTGGCTTGGCCATCGCGTTCGCCTGGGATGTCGACTGCGACGGCGAGTGCGGACTGGAGCCACGCGGTGCGTTGGGACCAGTGGGTGCACCTGACTTACTTCGCTTGAACGCCGCGGCGTTCGCGGCCGCTGCCATCTGCTGCTGTGTCAGCGAGAGTGTTCGCTTCACTCCAGTAACTTGAGGATCACCTGAGGTCTTCATCAACTCTCCCCCGGGCCCACCGTCCATCGACAGATCATCCGTACCCATAAAGGACTGCGACATGTCGAGGTTCAGGAAGTCCGCCGACTCGCCACCAAGACCAGACAGATCGCTGCTTTGGCGTATCCCGTTGATCGAATTTCTTCGCTGGAGCGGCGCGTTCTGTTGCTGTTGTTGTTGATGCTGTTGTTGCTGTTGTTGCTGCTGCTGCTGCTGGCTAGGTTGCTGCATGTAGTTGGCGTTGGGTGGTCGCTGCTGGTTCATCTGCTGCTGCATTTGCTGCTGCTGCTGTTGTTGTTGCTGCTGTCGCTGCTGTTGCTGTTGCTGCTGAGGTGGCGATGGCTGACCTGGCTGCTGTCGCATCGAGTTCTGTCGCTGAAGAGTCTGCTGTTGAGGTTGCTGACCTTGGAACTGTTGCTGACCTGGCTGCTGAGGCTGAGGTTGTTGGCCTGGAATCCCTGGTTGACCACCTTGCATCGACTGCTGACGCTGCATCGCTTGCTGCTGTTGCATCTGGAACTGCCGTCGCTGCATTTGCGCTGCCTGGAACTGCTGCAACTGTTGCGGTGTGAACTGCTGGCGCATCTGTGGATTCTGCTGCATTTGCATCTGCATGAGCTGCTGCTGCTGCGTCATCCGACCTGGAACGTTGCCGTACGGCATATTGCCCATCATTCCGGGTTGTGGCGCCATGCCAGGCTGCATACCAACAGAGTTTCTTGCCATCGCGCCTTGAGGCACCGCAGCCGCTCCCATCATTCCAGGTTGCTGTCCAGGCACACCGACAGCTTGCGGCGGTCGAGCATTCACACCGGCCTTGTGCTGCGCACGAGCCCCCATCGTCACGGCCAAGTGCTGCAGACGAGTCTTGAGCGACGTGAAATCACCGTACTCGTCTCGGTTCTTGGCTGTCCGATACAGCGAGTCTTCTAGACGACGCGCCATGTCTGGGAGTCGGCGAATCCACTCCGTCGGAGCATCCGGTTTGCGCTGCTGCAGCAAGCTCACGATCTTGCCGATCATTTTCCGACGCAATGGCAGATCGTTTTCAGACTGCCATGCCGTTTGGCTGTCTGGTGTGACACCAGGAGCGCCAGGGACAGCACCCGCGGTGGTTCCACCAGGTGTACGAGCTTGTCCGGACATTGGTCGCTGTGCTTGTGGTGGCTGCACTCCTCGCATGCGAGGATCCATCATCTGCGGCTGTGCTTGGCCCGGCATCATCATGCCATTCGGAGGCGCGCCGTACGGTGCAGGGTAGCCTGGAGCACCGGGTACCCGGTTCATCATCTGGCTTTGCGGGCCGACTCGCTGCATGTAGTTGGCACCAGCTACGCCCATCATGCCTTGGTTCATCGAGGACTGGGCCATTGAGATGCGGAGCACTTCCATCGGTGGCGGGATCAGATCTGGGTGCTGCATCATCATAGACTTGACCCGCATCATTTCTTCGTCGTAGGTCGATGTCGCTGGCCGGTATGGCTGCTGCATGTACTGCCCCGCTGGTTGCATTCCTGGCTGGCCTGGCGCGACGCCCATCGGTGCACCAGCGGGCATACCGAATTGCTGGCCGGGGGCAAAGTTGGCCGGTGGTTGGCCGGGCTGGTTCACCATCATTTGGTTCGACGGATACCGTTGCAGCGGCTGCTGCTGCATCTGCGGTGGTTGCTGGGCTTGCTGAGGCATTGGTCCATTCATGCGGCCTTGTGACGACGGTGCGGGTGGGCCGTCAATGTGTGGACGAGCCGTGGACGCGTTTGTGGACGTCGGCGCTGCGGACGACGTGGCCACAGTGGCTGAGGACGTCGCACTGGCGACGGACGCCGCCGCCGACGCTTTGCTCTGGCTGGTGTTCGCTGGTCCGTTGTTGCTGCCACGACCACTGAGCACAAATGACGCCATGCTGTTGGCATCGTGTGGTCCCGTGGAGCTCGAGGACGTCGCCTCTTTCATCTTCTGGGCGGCGGTGCTCGTCTGCGCTTGCTTCGCACTGTCGTCGGGTTTGAACTTGGTCTTGTCGTCGGTGCCGAGGTCTCCTCCAAAGTACGATCCGCCAAAGTCATCCTGTGCTTCGGTCTTGGTGGTCGTGGACGACGTGGTGGAGCTGGCCGCGGATGCCGAGGCAGAAGCGGTGGCCTTGGGCGAGTCCATGAAGTTGAAGTCATCGTGGCCAGACGCGAACGGCTCGTCGCCGAGGCTCTGGACACCGGTGGGCGTGCCGACACTGAACGGCAGTCCGCCGTTTGTTGGTGACGAACCCAGCGGCGTCGAGTTGCCCCACGAACTGATATCGAGAAACTCGCTTCCGGAAAAGTCAAAGCCTAACGAGTCCATGCTCATCGCTTGTTGTACGGTGGACTACTGGCGGAGACGTAGGGAGGAAAATACAAAAAAAGCATCAGTGGATGGATTCTAGAACGAAAAGAAAAGTCTCACTTGGCGCGGGGGCGGCGCGACGTACCTTCTTGATACAGAAGTACGCCGCGGCGGCGAGGCGGGGGTCGATCGAGCGTGTCGTTTGCTTCCTTTTCTTTTTCCCCTCGGATGACGCACGGACGGATACCCTTGCCGGTGTCTCGAGATGGAGAGAAAAAAAAAAACGGCAAGCCGGCGGTCGGTCGTCCGTTAATTCCGGTCTTGGTTGTTCCTTCCCTCGCGTGCGGTCGAAGCGGTCGTCGCGCGCGGCGAAGGACAGATCTTCTCCTCTCGGAAGAAGGCAGAGAATCGAGTGCGCAGTCAGTCGCGTTCACTCGGTTGCTTCCTTCCTCACCCACTTGAGTGGAGGGATGTCAGGTGCAGCAAGTAGGCCGAGTGTATTCGGGGGCAAGAGATGTCGACGCACGAAGCACAGGTCGGGTCAGCGCAGCCCGCGACTGCGAGTTCAAATTATCGCGTGAGGTTTTGAAGAAAAAGCGAAAATAACCTGTGTGAAAGGGCGACAAAAAAACGCTCCCCTCGTGGTTGCCCCCTGTTGCCACCTCTCATACCAGATGAAAAACCTCGATTTCTGAACACTGCGCGAGCTGGTTTTCAAAACACACACTCCACGCAGAAAAAATTCGCGAGGTGTTTCCTTTCGCGGGGTTTGAGTTCACCCCGCCGTTGCAGATTAGGGGGAGATCAACATGTATTCTGAGAGTGCCTCGCATCAGTTTTGAGAGACTCGCCAAGTTGCCCTCAGCACTGGCTCTTTCGCATGAGCGTGACGCGAGATCAAAGAGTGGAGCCATGTGATGATGTCCCAATGACTCTTCATGACACGAAAGACGGACCGGCGGGCAACCCGCGCTTCGATGATTAGAGAATCAATGCATGGGTGTTCGAGAGAGATCAAGATGTGGACCTTTGTTGCGTGGTCGGGGAAGCAACGCATCAGTGAACAATGGCCAAAACCATGGCAAAAGATCGCGTTGGCGGCACGAAGCAGGTGTACATGTGTAGGTTTCGGTGGACCGTACCATGGTTCGCGTACGCAAGTCATGAATGCGGTTTCGTGAACGCTGTGGTCAAGACGAGTTGCAGCTGTCTATTGCTGCAGACTGCACTAGAGGCGATGTTGCATGCGCAGACTCGCTCAGTGTAAACCTGTCGGTATCGGTGTGGATAACTTGGTCGCAATCAACGATGCTGTAAGTGGTTCGGGGGGTTTCTTTGATGGTTGCGTTGGTGAGGTAAGGTCTCTTGGGAGGTCTGTGGTGTTTAGTGAAGTGTATGTCCGGTACCGTACCAGACGTGCTCCATGCAGTTCGCTGTGTGATGACTACAACAATGTTGCACAAGCTAACCAACCTCATCGATCTGAAGTACAATACACTGTATTGAAATCCTCCACCACCACGTATGACTCGGAGTAAGGCGAGATGAGTCGTGGTTAGATGCATTCTGTGAGCGGTAGGTACCATGAGAGCTTGCACTGTGTCTAGGTACTGTAGCGCGACGGTAAAATGTTGAACGCGAAGTTAGAACATTGGCATGTCTCGAAATTCCAATTCCGCATACATGCACTGTACACTCCGGGCGAAAATCGATCAGCAAGCGTGCCTACAGACGAGCGCGAAGGTACATGTACATTTGGACGACACCAAAAAAAACTGCATCTCACGCATCAAGAGCGAGAATGACATCTATGAGACCGGAAGCAATTTCTATCGAGAATGGCTTCGTATGCGTGTATTATACTACGTGATGATTCAGTTGAGGCTCCACTGGCTGTTGGACGCACAAGTTGAGTGTGTTTGGTTTGCCATCTCCATTGTTGACTCGAGACGTCCTCGTTGTCATGTGCTTCTCGAACCTCGACTTTTTGACGACTCCGAATCGGACTCAGAAGGAGCAATCTAGGGCTAGGGCAGTGAGTTACACATTTTGATTGCCAAAAGCGATCTCAACACTGTTTTGAGATCGAGGAGAGATGACCTGCCTTGTCAGCATGGCGGCATGGTGATTGATCGTCAATGTCAAGAACGCTGACCTACCCCTTCTTGCTGGGAGATGTCAACAAATTGCTCCTCGATCTGAACAAATCGGAGCCCAACGTGCTCTAGCCGAGAGCCGCTCCGCCACGTTTCCGTTGCCGAAGATGGCGGCAGAGTAGGTCTCCAAACCCAAGGAGGTTACACTGGAATAACTCTCTAGAAGTGTAACCTTATTTGGTGTCACAGTCCTCTCCTAATTCTGGGTTATTCCCGCACAAAAATCCTCTTTTCCTGAAACGGGTGTGGTGGTGTTCAACACCACAACACCGTGTTGTGGTTGGTGGAAGCAGCCAGCGCCCGCGATCTGGCTCTTCTCTGCCACCTCGATGCTGCAACACACACACGAAGGGACAACATGAGGGGCTAAACGGCTGTTCTTCCCCTCTCTCTCTCACACTCTCTCTTTTGGACTGCTTGAGATTCTCAAGTTGAGAACAGCAGGTCGAGTTCAGCACGGTCTGTCGCCGTCGTCGCTCCGCTTCGCGTGGTCCCCTCCTCCGCCGCCCGCCCGCCAGCCTCTCCCAGAGGCACTCAGCATTTTGGACGGTTGACGTGCACGAGGTGAGAACGCCGACTGCTCCCCCCTCGAGGCAGTCTCGGTATTGACTCCCCTCCCCTCCGCCCCCTGCCGCAGACGCATCTGAATTCCGTCTCGAAGGCAGATAGAAGAAGCCTCTCTCTGTTGTGACTGCAGTGTACTGTACGTGGATGAATATGAAGCGGCGCATGCGGCGGCGGGTCCGCTTCGAATGCGCGTCGCGCTGATGCATTTGTCCCGGTACAGATAACTAACGGACGCTTGTGATGGATTTGCAGCCGCTGATGCAAGGATCTCGAAGCATGTCTCGCCGCGGAGTCAAGGGAAGCCGCATGGGCGGCAACGATGTGCTCACCATTGACCAGCTGCGCCACCAGGATGACTGGGTCTTGGACACGGAGCGATACCGCTGCCACGTGTGCACGCGCAACTTTACGCACTTCCGACGAAAGCACCACTGCCGCAAGGTGAGCCCTTCATGAATAGGATCATATCAACGACGTGATCTGGAGACAGGAAAGCTCACATCTGATCCCATCTTTGCAGTGCGGTGAAGTCGTATGCAGCAACTGTACGCTCAAGAAGGAAGCCGAGTTGCCCGTGATCGGCCGCTCAATGGTTAAGGTGTGCATGTCGTGTATATTGTCGCATGCCAACGGCCAGGCCAACCCACAGGCGCCGTCGATCGCGCCGACCTCGATGACCTCGGCGTCGTCGCCGCGCGACCGCCCCCAGTCGCACTGGGACCCCAAGAGCTTTCACTCGCCAGTCAACAACTCGGAAGGCGACCTGTCGCAGTACACGCATGACTTCCACCAGCCAGAATTTGACTACCCGCTGGACTTCAACTGGGACCACCCGTGGCCAAAGCCGCCGATCGTCGCGGGCGAGAAGGAGCGCCTCGAGGTGCTGCGCAGCTTCGACATCATGGACACACCGACCGAGGATGTGTTCGATATCATCTGCGACCTCGGCAGCAACGCGCTCAAGACGCCAATCGCCGCAGTGAGCTTGCTGGATGAAGACCGTGAATGGTTCAAGGCCAGCGTCGGGCTCGCGCAGAACGAGGTGCCCCGCTCTGTCTCGTTCTGTGCGCACGCTGTCATGTCCAAGGAGCCAATGGTCGTGCTCGACACACTGCTTGACAAGCGCTTCGCCAAGAACCCTCTGGTCACTGGCGCCGCCAAGATCCGATTCTACGCCGGCGCTCCCATTATCACGCCAACTGGACACATCCTCGGCACGGTGTTTGTGTTCGACACGCAGCCACGCACCACGTGCGATATTGCCACGCTCGAGAAGCTCTCGAACGTCGCTATGAAGAACCTGGAGGATCGCAAGAACGCCATGGCGGCACCGATGGAGGAGTCAATGGAATCGTCCGTGCAACCAGTGGCAGCGCACCCCGTGGATCCTCGTGGATCGGTCAACGGTATCGCGAACCAGGTCGTGTCCGCGCCGATCCCCGCGCCTTCGCAAGACCTCGTCGCTGGCAACGCGGTGGGTGACGGCCAGGTGACCACAGGCCCCAAGATGGAGACGATGTTGATGGATCTGCTATGCCGCACGACCGAGACCCAGCAGCAGTTGGCGACACAGCAGGGTGCCATGTTCCACACATTAGGTCAGCACACGGCGGAGATCGACAAGCTCCAGCACGCGATGGCAAGAATGGAAGCCAAGTTAGACTCGTTCGTGGAATAAGGCATCACCGCGCGCCTCGCGTCGACAGGATGATGATCTCCGTGGTTCGTAGTGCAAAGTAGATGTCGGGTGACGACGAAGACCCCAACGCGTTGGACGCGGCACCCAAGCAACAGAGAGAGAACAGGACAGACAATTGACCCATCAAATGAAAAAAAGACCAGAAACACAATTTAGCAGCAGTGAACACAGCATATTTGAACGATACCAATCGACACGACTGTTGATACGAATGACCCACTTCCTCCTCTCATCCACCGCATCGTTTTCTTTCATCATTGCGCAGCCGCATACTAGTAAACTATGGTGTACCCTTCTCCCATATCATGACACATTGTGCAGCACCTGCACGGTGCAGGTGAAATCTTTTTATCTGCTAATAGAGGTATCCCACTACGTTCGCTCTCCTCGTTGAACCGCACTTAGGGAACTGAACCTTCCGACCGACGGGCGTTCCTCGAGGTATAATACTTCGTACCATGGCGACCAAGATGAAGGAGTACCGCTACTACCTCAGTTGCGGCGCGAATACGGGCATCCGCGTCAAGATATCGCACCTCGAGCTCGCGCCGTTCAGCGCGCTCTCGGCGGACCCGCTCAACAGTGCGTTCACGGGCAAACTCTCGCTCGCGGCCGAGCCGAAATCCGGGGCGACAAACACCTCCGCCACACTGCGAGCGTTCTCGGCGCCCGGGCTCGAGCAGCGCTCTGGCTCGGCATCCGAGCTGCGCAACGCGACCATCAATGAGATCTTTGTGACCGCGCAGATCTTCTCGGACGGACTCCCGCTCCACGCGACGGTGATCAGTTCCAAGACCCCGACCAAGTGCAGCGAGTCGACCATCTACTGGAACGAATGGCTCTCGTTTCCTGTGCGGTACCGCGACCTCGCGCGCAACTCGCAGCTCGCAATCACCGTGTGGGGGGTCGGTGGCGAGCCCATCGGGGGCACGACCATCGCGTTCTTTGGCAAGCTGGGCGTGTTGCGAGATGGCATGCAATGTCTACGCATGTGGAAAGGAATGGAGGCCGACCCGGCGCCGTCCACGGCCACGCCGTCCGAGATGAACGGAGAGTGGACGCGGCAAGAGTGCTACCGTCTGGATAAACTGCGGGAGAAGTACGAGCGCAAGGAGATGAGTCGCAATGAGTGGATGGACGGCGTCACGGACCGACGCATTGCGCGCATCCGCCGAGGTTCCGAGCCGCCAGGACGCAAAGACCCGCTAGGCCCCTTCTGCTCGTACCGAGAGGACGCGGTGCTGTGGATCGAACTGCCGTACTTTGGCGACGTCGTGCTGTATGAAGAAGAACCGTACGCGCAGCGAAGTGTCGCGAGTCACCTGTACGCCAAAGAGCTCAAGCAAGCAGGCGTCGTGGCCATGACCGACAATGGAGGGAGTGGCGCGAATGGCGCCACGAGTGGAGCCACACTGTACGGGGGCGACGGGCACAACGGGTACGATCTCAACCGGGACTTGCCGGCAGGAAGCACGGGCTTGATCGTCGTGTGGGACCCGGACGTGAATGAAGAGAACCCCGCAGAGCGCAAATACCGTCGCCTCGCAAAGGATGTGCTGCGCGGTTTGATCGATCCCAACCTCAAGCCCAGTCGGGATGAAAAGGCGCGCATCGAAACGCTGCTCGCGATGCCCACAGATGACCTGAAGAACGAAGACAAGGATCTCTTGTGGAAGTTCCGCTTCACCCTGACGGATAATAAGAAGGCCGTGGTCAAGTTCCTGCTCTCGGTGGACTGGAATGACGAGGCTGAAGTCAAGCAAGCCACGGATCTGCTTCACCAGTGGTGCGAGATCGATATCGCCGACGCGTTGAAGCTCCTGGGCCGAGACAAGGAATTCAAGCACGAAGTGGTGCGAAATTTCGCTGTCTCGACGCTAGCACGTGCCAAGAACGAAGACTTGCAGGACTTTTTGCTTCAGCTTGTCCAAGCGTTGCGGTACGAGAGAGTCACACCAGTCAACACCACCGCGGCGACGCCAACGCGTGGCGGCCCGCAATCTGCTGCTGCGACCGACTACGCGGGCAGCAACGACGGAGCATTGTTGAACGACTCGTCCCTGGGACCACTGGCTCGCTTCTTGATCGAGCGATCGGGATCCAACTTCCAAATGGCCAACTATTTCTACTGGTATCTCAAGGTCGAAGCCGCCAACTTCAGTCGCGACTCGGAGATCTTCCGCACGGTGCTCAACGCCATGCTGGATGACATGAAGAGTGACACCGACAAGCGCCCGATCTATGATATGCTCATGGCTGAAGTCGACATGATGGAGAAACTGCTCACGATGCATAACAAGGCACGTGAAATACGAGGCCGCAAAGACCAGAAGGAGGAGAAGTTTCAACAACTGCTCCGGCAGTTCCCGTGGCAGAAGGGCGTCGTCATCCGTATGCCGCTCGACCCAAACGTTCATCTCAGTGGCATCGTTCCCTCATCTGCGCGAATGTTCAAGAGTGCCTTGTATCCTGCCGTTGTCGAGTTCCAGACCGTGCTTCCGCTGGACCACCACGGTGGCCACCACCACCACGGTCACCAAGGATCCAACCACAATCTGTCAGCATCAACACACTCGGCATTCCTGCGCGGTTCCAATGACTCGATTCTCGACCATGGCAGTCACCATCTTGCTGCGTATGGTATGAGCGAGTCCACATTGCTACGGGAGTCACTGTCGGCACGTGTGATCCACTACTTGAACCGCGACAAAGAAGGACCGTCGTACAGGGTCATGGTCAAGAACGGCGACGATTTACGCCAGGATCAACTGGTCATGCAAATGTTCATCCTCATGGATCGCATTCTCAAGCGCGTCAACCTGGATCTCAAGCTCACTCCTTACCGCATTCTCGCCACTGGTCCAAACGATGGCTTGATGGAGTTTGTCAACGATTCGTACGCTGTCGGCAAGATCGTCAGCTCCTACGAATCCCCCCAGATTCTGTCGTTCCTGCGCAAGCACAATCCTGATTCGCGCGCAGAGTTCGGCGTCGCCCCTGAGGCGCTGGCCACCTATGTCAAGTCGCTCGCTGGGTACTGTGTGCTCACGTACATCCTGGGGATTGGCGATCGCCACTTGGACAACGTGATGATGAAGTCGCAAGGCCAACTATTCCACATCGATTTCGGCTTCATCTTCGGTGCAGACCCGAAGCCGTACCCACCCCCGTTCAAGCTCACCAAGGAGATGGTTGAAGGCATGGGTGGCCCACAGAGCGAGCACTACATGAAGTTTAAGCGGTATTGTTGCCAGGCGTACAACTGGCTGCGCAAGAGTGCCGACCTCATTCTCAACTTGCTCAGCCTCATGGCGGATGGCAGTATTGAAGAGCTGTCAAATGATCCAGCGACAACACTGCAGAAGGTGCAAGAGAAGTTTCGACTCGACCTGACCGATGAGCAAGCCGAGCAGTTCTTTCTTGGCCTCATCAACGATAGTGTCACGGCCTTGTTCCCAGTGCTGGTCGAGTATATCCACAAGCTCGCGACCATGGTGCGGTAAAGGGGCAGGTATGTGCGCTTCACCCTATATGGATTCACAATTGCAACACAGGTTCCTTGTCGAACTCTTGCAGTTCATTCTGTATTGTATTCGTTGTCTAGCCTGACCCATCATCACCGCTGCCAACCGTCAAGTCGCGAGGCGTTCACCGAGCGGAAGTCGTCCAGCACGTTCAAGTTGTACGCCTCCTGAATCGAACCTCCAGTGTCCTTATCCGCCTCCACTGCCTTCGCCTTCTCTGGTCTCATCGTTGACGTCAGCTCGGTGTCGATGAGACTCGTGAGCCGCACTGTTTTCACGGCTGGCAGTGGCGACGCCGTAGCAGGCGGCTTGTTCACTGGACTCGTCATTTTCAACGGTGGCGACTTGGGCGACCTGATCGGTGGGAACTTTGTGGTGGACTCTGAATCACGGCGATGCACAACCGCCATCACGTCCACTGCGTCACACACCAGTTGCAGCTCTCGCTCGTACGTCGCGTCTTGGAGGCGCTCGCTTGCCGTGTCCGCATCACCCAACGCGTCGGCGAGTGCACAGCACGCAACAGCCTCTGTCACTAGCGGCACTGTGGCTCGAATCCGATGAACATGGCGAAAGAGCGTGGACCGAGACTCGTACAGATCCATTGCCTTGGTGACCATCGCCTGCCAGTGGTCGACGTACTTGGCTTTGCTTGCCGGTATGTACCCAAGCTGTTTCACGACTGCGTCCATCGAGTGCTTGCGCTGGAGATCAGGCCGGTCTCGAAGTGGAGACAACAGTCCACTCTGTGGATTGCCACTCGTGCTGCCTGTGGTATGAAAGCTGCGTGTCTTGGCCAGCGTGTGCTTATCTCGCAATGACTGCAAGGCACGCATCGCTTCACATCGGCGGCGAATGAACGCAGCGTGTGGGTCCTCGGGCTGAGAATCTTCAAGGGCGTCCGGTATCTCTTCGTCACCTGTGTCTGTCGGTGCTAGACTCAACGACACTGACATCCGCTGCATATCACCGAGCTTCGAGATGGATGGTTGCCTCGGGGGTGCCGGCCGCGCACCAGCACTGCCTCTGCCACTGTTCTGTAGATGGCGCTGAGCATCTTTCTGTCGTCGACGAAAGATTCGCTGCAGAGCGGTGACGACGCGGTCGTGAAGCGTGGCTTGAACATCAGCGACCAGCTGAGGTACAGGTGTGTGGCGTAACTTGAAGTACTGGTCTTCATACTTGGCGTGGAGTTCCGCCAATGTGGCTAGCGGTACGACCTGGCGGTGGAAGTTCCTAGCTCGCTTGTACTCGGCGGTGCACTTGGTCTCTTCACCCAGCGCCTGGTAGCATAACGCGTGGGCGTACGCCAGCTGCGCGAGCATGCGGGAGTCTTTGGCATGGCTAGCTGCGACTGCGTACAGTTCGATCGCCACGCCATAGTCCTCATGGGCAAAGCACTTGTCCGCCACACTGCCCCACAGCTTGACGTAGTCGTTATCATCCAGCAGACTCGCGTTCACGTTCGGACCTAGAGCGCGCGCTAGCGTCGTGGACGCATGGAGAAAGTCGCCTCGACTCTGCTGGCAAAACATCATGAGCAGTAGATCATCTTGCAGCGTGTACTCGCCGTCGCTGTCGGTACCTGACACTGGACGCTGCACTTGATCGTAGATCGAAATGATGGTCTGAAGGTGATCGATCGCCTCTGTGAAGCGACGAAGACGCACGAGAACCTGGAGGTGGAACCGCAGCAAGTGTGGACGATCACGGTCGCAGAACGCGGTGAACCTGGTCAGCAACTGGTCCACGATCTCGTCGGCGTGTTCCAAGTGGCTCTCGGTCTTGTGCCAGAAGAGGCCGACCGCGTACCGCAGCAGTAATAACGGATCCGCTAGACTCGGGAAGAAGGCGAGTGCACGGCTGAACGCCTGCAGGCTCTGTACGAGATGGAAACGTGCGATCGGGAGGTACTTGCGATGGCGTAGGAACACGTCGAAATGAGCCGACCCCAGTGCGTGCCAGTACTCGTGAGTGTGAGTAGGCTCGTGGTGGATTACAGCAGCGTGCTCTAGCAACAAGGCAGCCGCGAGGCTCGTGGTAGGCTGACGCGCATAGCGTAATCCAAGTCGCACGAGGTTCTGTCCATTGGTCGGGTCACTGAGCACAAGCTCTTCGAGCTGGAGACAGCCCACTTTCTCGATCAGCACGCGTCCGTTCATCCACGGCCGCCACTTGGCATGGTAGGATGGCGACTTGTGTAGTGCTTCGATCCCGGCAGGCGAGTGTCGCTGTGGGGTCTTGGCTGGCGGTGTTTCTACCGTTTGTTCTTGTGGTCGAACTTGCTGCTCTGCGTGTGGGGTGAGAGTGGAATTCTCTGTCACTTGGCTGCTTGTGGCGTGCCTTTGTTTCGGCAGTGGATGCTGGCTCATCGTGGTGATGTGGAGGGTAGAGCGACGGTTGCCCTGGTTGCGCAGACCACCGATGGCTGCCGTGGCGTCGTGGGACCGTCGCTTGTGCGACGAGATCTTGCCCTTGCCTGGCTCTGGTTTGGGGCTGTGCTTCTGCAACGGAGAAGAATCAGTTGGCGTGGTCGCCACGGCAGTCACAGCGGCGGCGGCTGCCGCAGCAGCGATCGCCGAGGCATGGACCTCGGTGACGGAGCCTCGGCGTGGCTTGCGTTGTGGAGGAGAGACAGCCACAGCAGGTGATTCGGTTGCCTCAACCGCAATTTGCATTGGTGGCTCCATCATGGGCGGTGTTGGGGCCTCGACGATTTCCACCTTTGGGGCCTCGACGATTTCCACTTTTGGGTTCTCGGCTTCTGCCACTGTGGGAGGAGTGGCACTCTCCGCGATGCTGAAAAACGAATCGTCGCTTGCTGCGGCAACGGTATCTTCAACAGGAGGCTCTTGAACAGGAGTGGCCCACGCTGGTGTGGCTTCAGGATTTGGTGGCACCACTTCTTCTTGTGGGACGATGGGCTGGGCAACCTCCGTGTTCAGTGGCTCGTAAGCAGGTCCTAGGTTTGCCTCTTGCTCAGGCTCTTCCCAGCACTCGGTGCGAGGAGGAAGCACGGGTGGTTCAGCATCCCTCGGTGAAGTCGGAGCTCCCACGCCATCGTCTTTCATCGCTTCATCTGCCATGG
Organism: Pythium chondricola; assembly: GCA_023337575.1. Lineage (NCBI taxonomy): Eukaryota > Oomycota > Peronosporomycetes > Pythiales > Pythiaceae > Pythium > Pythium chondricola. Next base: position 45,746 of record JAADXF010000042.1, read on the forward strand.
ACATGTCCAGCTCATCTTGTTGTTGCTTGACAAGTGTGTCTTCACCCTCAGTCTCCTCAATCTCAATGATCTGCTGCCTTGGGGATACCAACCGAGGAGACCGTAGACTCGTTTCACTTTGAAGTGGTTCTTCAACAAGGAAGGGCGTGTCCGTGAGGGTCTCTACTTCTGGTATAAGTTCTTCGCAGTTGATAGCAAGAGCTTCGCTTGGTGTCGCATCCTCTTCTTCTTGTTCGTCCGTGGCAGCGTGCATTTGGTATCTCCCTTCTTGCACGAGTTCAGCTGCATTCTCATCTACAAACGGATGCTCCTCCACCAACTCCACGCCACCTCCTGTTGCCTCCTTGACTCCTTCTCCAACGTCCGCACTGCCGTCAGCTTCATTATTCTCGATCATCTCCTCTGGGCGGGGTGACACTTTCACCGACTCGCCATCTTCTATCTCGGCGGGTCGATGCTGGGCCTTCGCTGCGATACTCCGCCTGACCAGCCTCGAGCTCGGCCGCCGCATCTGCTGCTCATCATCTTCATTTGTGTCCTTCTCACTTGCCGCCGAGCCAGGTCGCCTTGGTGGACGCTCGGTCGTGATCTCCACACCCAGTGCTTCGTTGAAGACGCCCTCGGTCTTCAGTACTCGCTTCTCATCCAATCGAATGGTCTTTCGCCGTAGAAACTGTTCCTGTTCGGGTGTCTGGAAGGTCTTCAACGCATATGCATTGCCGATGGCGGCGCTGGCTCCTGCTGCTGGCATAGCAGGTGGCTTGGCAATGGACGCCTGTCGTGAACGAGGCGGTGAGCCCCAACCGCAGTTGCTCTGTCGAGAAGGCAATGTAGAGCGAGGAGGTGAACGGCTAGCCTCCCCGTGCTCGGACTGGCTCATGTGTAGACGCTGGTATCGCTCTTTATCACGTCGCTCCTGCAATGACTTGTACTTGGTCTTGCGCTCGGGTAGTGAGCGTCTGTACTGTGTGGAGGATGGTGACGTTGATGCCACTTTTGCTGCATGGGCGCGAGTGGGCGAAGAGCTAGCACTTGCACTCTCCTCGTCATCGTCATCTTCATCATCCTCATCATTGTGAAGCTCATCGAGCTCGTCATCGATGCCCTCAAGCTCTGCACGCCACACGGTTGTCGCACTGGCGTTGGCCATGCGGTGGAGCAGGCTCGCCTCGCTGCTCTTCCGTGACTTGCCTTTCCCAGGCGACTCGGTCGGTGACTGCCCGTGGTCAGCAGTCGGATCCACGGCACTCGAGTCGCCACTGGTTGATGATCCATCGTGCGCTGCTGCGATCTGCTGCATCATCCGCTGCTGGCTGAGTTTGTTGCGGTTGGCTCGCTTGTCCTGTGCCTTGGGCGGTCGATGTGAATTCTTGCTGGAGCCAGGAAGCGTCCACGGTGGAGGCACCGTTCGCGGCTTTCTACCGACGGCAACAAGAGGCTCTTTGCACACGAGACGCCCTACATCGCGGTGGCGATTGCCGATGATATCCAACTGTGCCAGTAGACAACTGGCGATGGCCTCAGGCAAGGCTTGAGTGCTAGCATTCGTGCCAGCCGTCTCTGTACTTGATCGGTGGATCTGTTCGCCCTTGATGCGAGAAACGAACAGCGCATAGTCGTTTTCAACGTCGTCACTCGCTGCGATGCGGTAGCCGACGTAGTCGACACTGGTGGAGCTGCTGCTGCTGCTGCTGCTGGAGGTGGTGTGAAGCACTTGGTACACACGCACGTTGAGCAGACGGCTGGCGAGCGCAAAGTCGTGGACGTAGAGCAGCAGCCGCTCGTTTGGTTGTATCGACGGCGAGCGAGGCTGAGCCGTGGTGGTCTCACCGCCAGACTCCTCCATCGTTGGTGCTGTCCTTCACGGCGGCAGCGACGCCACGAGTATGGAATCAATCGATGCTCACTGAAAATATGATGCAGTCGATTGCGAAGCAGTATATTTAGCGAAAAGAAGTTGGTCAAAGGAGGAATGGGCCGAGGTGTTATTGACATGGAACGATTCACAAGGCGCTGCTATCAACGGCGTGGTAGGCCGTCTGCTTGAGTGGCAACGCCTCAGCCTCTGGGCCTTCACCACTATTCGCACGGAGTGAACACGCAGCTCCCAGCAGTGCAACGTTCGCCAGTACCCAGTTGGTCATGAGCTGTGTGACTGGAGCCACTCGATTCGCCCCAATGTACCACGCAATCGCAGCTCCAAGAGAGTGTCCTGCCTTGAATAACCCCGCGTTGAAGCCAGCCGTCCGCAGATCGCGTCCACCGATACACACGGAGCTCATGTACCAGTAGATCCACACTTGGCTGATCGCGTCACAAGCACCGATCGCAATGTACAGCAGCAGCGGCTCAGCCGCCTCACGTGGAGTGAGGATGAGATCGAGTCCCAAGCTGTGGCCATAGGCTGGTCGGTATGCGATGACCAAAACATACCAACCGATCGACCACATGACGTTCCACAGAATGGCGACGAGCAGCAACGCCTTGGTCGCGAGTGATCGGCGCAGGAACTGGCCACCAGTGCTATGCTGGTCGAGGTACCTCCCTAGGAAATGCGCGGCCAGCATCTGGGCTGACGCACTACCAGCACTCGCGAGCCCACTCGTCCGCGTACTAAATATGGACACGTTGAAGAATGCGTTGTACGTGTAGAACCAGTTGCTGTAGAGAAAGAACGGCACCAGCAAATGGATCTCGCGACTTGTGGCGAGGTACACCAGCAATGCGTGTGCGTCCTTGCGCCAGCGCGGGGCTTGCGTCGCTTCCTTGGCGTGGCCTAGATGAACCGCCTGGCCGTCCTCTTTGATGACACGACTCGATGGAGTGATGCACGTGAGAGAGAGCAGCACGCCGACAGCAGTCAATGATACATATGCGATGAAGGTCGCATTGGATGCGCCCTGGTTGGTTGCGGTGTGCCAGTTCAACACACTCGTCAACAGCCCGCCGCCTGCAGCTCCGAGGTTGAAGATGACCCAGAACGTGCTCAGATACCGTCCCTGGTTGCCTTCTGTAGCGTACGCCATGATCATGCGTCCCTGTGCTGTCCAGAGGAAGCCCGCCGAGAATCCCAGGGCACTGCACGCAGCATAGTACCCTACCAGAGTCGGACCCGTTGGGTCAGGAGTGCGGGATAAACTCCACAGTGAGAGAGCATAGAGCACATAGCCGACAGAGCCAAGCGACAGTGACCGGCGGAGCCCCAGTGACGGCACGAGTGCTGCCGCGGCGAAGCTCGCGAAGGTGAACCAGCCGTAAATGATGGCATTGCCCCGAAACGCGAGTGCGACGTCCTGGAGCCCGCCGGCGATCGACGAGATCGCGCTGAATAACCCTGGACAGCAGAAGAAGACCACCGAGAGCAGGATGATCTGGGTGTGCGCATCGTAGCGCCGTTCGAGAGGCACGCGCGCTGCCGGCATTGCCCTGGTGTGAACCTTGGATATCGGGGTCGCACAATTGTTTTTGGTCACTATTGCGAGGTTTTTTCGAATGTATCTCGTCGACAATTGTGTCGTGTGTGTAAAGACATCCATAATTCATTGTGCACAAGCTTACAAGCACTGGGAGCAACCGCTGCCGAGACAGAACGTGGACATGAGGACCGCGTGGTCTGAGCTCGTGAACCCCCCAATGTCGTCGACGATGATCTGGCCACGCTGGAGGCAGGTGTGGGTATCGCGTCGAGCGAAGATGTAGTCGATTTTGTTGCCCCGGGTCTGGGTGGTAAAGTCCCCGATCCACGTTGGCCCACCCTCCCCAGAGGCAGTCAGAGTCTCGTACATCGGGATTGACGTCTTCTTGTAATTAATATTGGCCTCACCGGTGAGGTACTTGATCTGTGGCGTCTCTGGAGGGGCGTTGAGGTCGCCTGTCATCACGACCGTGTCTTGCGGCTGGCAAAACGCGGCCATACGATCGGCCACGAGCACCGAGGACTGCTCCTGTCCACGAGTGATATCGTAGTGAGTGTTGAGCATGCACACGGTGTTTCCAGTCGCTCTGTTCTGGAAGCGAGCGAGGACTGCAGCACGCAAGTACTCGAGGTTCCACGTGTTGGATGGGATCTGCTCAGGAGTGTCGCTCTACAACCACAGGCAACATTGAGTGAGCTTCTCATCCCTCTACAGATACTAGCAGACTCAAAGCATACCAGTGCAAACGTGGAGCCTCCCAACAGCGTCCAGTCCGCATCTCGATAGAAGATACTGTTGCGTTCGCTCGAGTCGCATGGGCCAGCACACTCCCCAAAGCTTGCATACCCTAGAGACTGCTTGAAGAACTCGTACTGGTTTGGTGTGGTCTCTTGTGTGCCAATGAAGTCTGGCTGGTGGCGCTGGACCATCGCCTCTGCGCGGGCCTTGCGTTGATCCCAGCAGCCAGCAGGGCAAGCGTCCGGTGCCTGCGACGTGCGGACATTGAAACTCATCACCTTGGCGGTTGCTCCAGTCGATGCGGCAGTGACTGCGACGGCTGCACCATCGTCCACAACAGGAGGAGTGATTGTGGTTGGAGGGCTGGTCGTGACGGGAGCTAGACTCGGAACTGGAGCAGGAGTAACAGTCGGGACAGGAGCTGGGGTCAAGACCGGCGATTCAGTGAAGATTGGCGCTGGGGTCGACACAACAGTATGGCACTCCTTTGGCCTGGCCATCGCAGTCGCAGCAAAGGCAGCGGCAATCGTGAGGATGGTCTTGACGTTCATGGTGTGTGCGGACGTGCTGGGAGTTGCGTGAGTTGGAGAGTGATCTGGGGGAGAAGATCGATGCCCACGCACCGATGCGTATCATGGCATCTGCGACGACGGCGCTCCGTATTCAGTGCTGGCCACGGATCTTCCTGGCGAGTGCACTGAACCTTACGGGCACGTTCTCCATAGCTGATTCCAAGTACCGGATACTGTGTCTTTGCTGGCGTGACTGGACATCAAGGAGTGCGATGGTGCATGGTGGACTGGTTTGCACTGGAGAACAGAGCCGTTGCATGGCGGTGTGTGTTGGTCAATCACGATCGAGTGATCGATCCCATGGTCGCCATGTGCGATAGTGCCGGTATTGAAGGTGGCAGCCACCTCTGTCGCAGTTTTACAGTATTTTGAGGAGCTCAATGGAAAATAGAACTCGGTACACCCACGAATCAGATCGCGAGAGCTGAGTCGAATGGGAAAGAGCGACGATCCGAGGAGTACTGTAAGTTTAGTTCATTCTGCATCATGCAGACTGCATGTGCTCTTACAAATTCTACGTTACAATTGGAACACTCAGGCCCAAGACCTGATCGATCGAGGAGTCACTGGCTGCAACGATACTATCCGGATACTCTCTTTGTGTTTGCTGGGTTGAGACACGTTGGCCATCTACTATTAATAGTAACGCCACTGATGTGCGTCAGTCAGAACAGGACCAGAGGCTTGTGTGATCAGTATTTATAGCATACTACGTAGTAAGAAGCAAGGCTGACGGCAACGTTTGGAAGTTGCAACGGGCTGAACCAGGCAACGTCCGCCGAACCACACACGCTCACTCGCAGCATCTCTCGTGATGTCGGTGGCACCGTCGGACACCGCTCGCGGCCCACTAAAGACGCTAGCGCAGACCGCGGCGATCCCGATCGAGTCTGGCACGAAGGCGATCACTCGAGCTGCCACCAGAATCCTCATTGCCAGACCACCGCACCGCCTCGCTGTCTCACTCAGTCGAAGAGCTTTCAAATGTACATGGTTTCTCGTGCTCTTTTTCCACCTCTTCGATGCACTGTACGCACTCGCCCTCGCCTACGTCTACCAGTACTTGCGTCGACCGTCGATGGGGTATTATGTTGGCTTGATTCAAATGCTGCCGCAGTCCAAGTACGGACTCATTACTGCGCTCTATGCACTCACCAGTGCGCTCAACTTCTACGAGCTGGTCATCATGGTCGTCTACTCCATTCTCTATCGCGACTTCGTCTTTGCTCGACGCAAATCACCCGTTTTGACCACCAAAACCAAGCGCCGTTACTGCTGTTGCATCCCAGTCGAAGTCGTTCGCTACGTTACCGCGTTCTTTCGCGCAATCAGCGTGACAGGCATCCTCTTTGACGGCACGTTGCTCCTACGTGAAGCCGTGGAGATCGGATCCCAGACCTACCAGGCTTACTCGTCCAGCGTGCTCATCAGCAAGCTGTGGATCAACCAACTCTTCGGTGCACTCGTGTTTCTCAACTGCATCTCCAACACTGCTGTGCATGTGATGAAACGAGAGGAGCCGGGGATGCGGCGCTTCCTCTGTACGCTCGTCGACCTGTCGCTCGACTTCGGGTGGGGCTTCATCTTCCCGGGCAACATCATCTTCCACTACGCGCCCATCTTCATCGCCAACCAATACAACTTGCCAGTCGAGTATGGCTCATCAGACACGCTGATGGTTAAGGCTATTCTTGACAGCCGTCAGTTCTTTATTGTGTCCTGGGCAGACGCATTCACGACGCTCCTCCCGTACTTCAACATCTACAACGGGCTGATGAACGTGAAGATCCTGCTCTCCATCAAAGCGCGAACACCCGCTGAGTCTGGAACATCGGTGGTCCCATCAACGAACCCGGCACCATCCACGAGCGACGTTCGAGTCGCGGCGAAGGCACGATCGCTCCGGCGCCGTGTTGGCTTGCTCATCGTGATGCCGATGTTTGGATTATTTGTAGCGGTCTCCTCGATCCAGTCGTCTGGTATCTTTGGTCGCGAGACGTGCGGAGCCGGGTGCAAGCTTCGCATGCATCCGTGGTTTGCGACTCACTGCGCCTGCTCCGTGCTCGAAATCAACTGCCACGAGCGTGGCATTGAAGGCACCGCGTCCGAGATGCAGGAGGTGTTCCTGAACCTCGACAGCCGCGTGCTCAACTCACTGATCATCTCGCACTGCCCTGCGCTATCTATGCCACCCGAGTTTCAGGCGTTTACGAACCTCCGTGGACTTGAGCTCTACAACATTTCACTTGTCGAGTGGACACGTGACGCTGCGCTGACCGAGACGCACTTCCCGTCCATCACGTACCTGTACATCAGCAGGTCCCAGGTCGGTACACTACCCGAAGGTATCACGTATCACACGTCGTCGAGTCTCGTGGACATCGAGATCTCGGCGTGCGATATTGCTGAGGTCCCCGACGACTTGGATGAGAAGTGGCCCTACGTCATGATGCTCTACATTGAGTTCTGTCAGCTGCAAGAGCTCCCGATGGTGATGCTGCGCATGGGACTCACGGACGTATCGTTTGTGGGCAACAACATCTCGGTGATTCCAGAGGATCTACCCGAAGCGCCCAACTGGATGTACGTGTATTTTGACCGCAACCCACTGCAGCGCCTCCCGGAGAGGGTCGGCGGATTCCCATTACTGGAGTACCTCACAATCCAGCACACCAACGTCTCGAGCTTTCCGCAGTGGATCTATGAGACGTACCTCGCCCAGCCCTACTTCGACATCAGCGCGAACGCCACACCGGCTTGCGAAGCCTACCTACGAGAAGAGTACCCGGAGGAGTATGAGGACTTCGTCTATTGCTCCATTTTCAACTCGTACGTATACAACGGTGTCTATCCTCTCGTGGATAAGGACGTGTCGCGTCGCATCACACCAACAGCGCCGTTGCCGACCGAGCCTGAGTTTCTATGAGCCTATTTCACAATGCAGCTACTGTCACATAAGAACCATGCCAATATACATGTCTTACCCGGAATGACGGTCTGAAGAGGGGAGGTGCAGTAGCGGATATCCCACGTTTGTGGTGGGCTCTATCTGGACGTGCAGCGCCACGTTCGTAATCGATCGAGCTGCATCACCATCATTCGCGATGTGATTCACATCATGTGTGAATCGTGACGTGGATCTCTTGTGTCATATGGCTACATAATAATCGCCATCCATTGGCTTAAACCATCGCTTATTCAACCAACCAAATCCATGATTGCGAGAAATGACAGAATGATGGACAGTTTAGTTGTCCGTTTTGGGCACTTGAGCACCATTCTGTTGGGCCACCCACTGAGTCGGTTCACTTGTAGCCGCTTGGCGTGACGTACAGTACCCCAGAACTTGCGACGATGACAATGCTCCAGAGTCGCGGTCTCTTGGTGCGCGGCCTGCGCCACATTGAACGCAGCCAGCCGTGGAAGTTGACGCTTCTGCGGTCTCGAATCCCGTTGGTCCCGACGCGTTTCAATGGCGCCAAGCACCACCATCGTGTCGTCGCCTTCTCGACCTCGGCGACTGACGAGAAGAGCAAGCCCGTGAATGACACGGTTGCTGCGGCTGTCGCCAAGACCCCTGCTGAGAAGGAGAAGGACACGACGAAGGAAATCCTGAGTTTCCTGCTGCGCCACTTGTGGCCAAAGGAGAACACGAAAGAAGCCCGTGAGATCAAGCGCAGAGTGGTGCTCTCCGGCGGGCTCGTGCTTGCTTCCAAGGCGCTGACGATCCAAGTGCCGTTCATCTTCAAGTCGCTCATTGACTCGATGAGCGTCACCAGCGCCGCACTCGCACAGCAACCAGAAGTGACGGTGCCCTTGGCACTCGTGCTGGGCTACGGTATCGCGCGCTTCACGGCGAATGCGTCTTCCGAACTGGCGAATGCGACCTTCGCAAGCGTCACTCAGAAAACGATTCGCTCGGTGGCCATCCGCATCTTCGACCACCTACACGCGATGGATCTCAAGTTTCATCTCGACCGCCAGACCGGTGGCCTGGCGCGCACGATTGACCGAGGCTCGCGTTCCATCGATGTCGTGCTGCGTTCCATGGCCTTCCGCGTGCTGCCGACGGCACTGGAGATTGGCCTCGTGTCCGCGATTATGGCACACAACTTTGGGCTGCCCTACGTCGGTGTGACGCTCGGTACGCTCAGTGCATACACGGCGTATACGGTGATCGTGACCCAATGGCGTGACCAGATCCGGCGTGACATGAACAAGATGGAGAACGAGGCGGCGAGCAAGGTGATTGATTCCTTGATGAACTACGAGACCGTCAAGTACTTCAACAGCGAGCAGCACGAGTCGGCACGCTACGACGAATCGCTCAAGGGCTATCAAAAGGCTGCGCTCAAGACGCAGACCTCACTTTCAATGCTCAACGCTGGTCAGAACGGCATTTTCAGTGTGGGTCTCACTGCGATCATGTACATGGCGAGCCAGGGCATCGTCGATGGCTCATTGACCGTCGGTGACCTCGTGCTGGTCAACGGTCTGCTCTTCCAGCTCTCCATCCCACTCAACTTTATCGGCACGCTCTATCGTGAAGTCCGCCAGGCCGTGACCGATATGGAGGCCATGTTTGCGCTGGGCACGGTCGAATCCAACCTCCAGTACAACGAGAACCCACTGCGCCTGACGGGCAAGGAGCCAAAGTCGATCGAGTTCCGTGACGTCAAATTCGCGTACCGCCCTGAGTTCCCCATTCTCAAGGGCGCTTCCTTCAAAGTCGAGCCAGGCAAGACGATCGCGATCGTTGGTACCAGTGGCTCGGGCAAGTCGACTGTGCTGCGTCTTCTCTACCGCTTCTACGATCCTCAGGCTGGGTCGGTGCTAATCGATGGCAAGGACGTGCGCGACTTGGACGTCCACGACCTGCGCCGGGCGATCGCCACCGTGCCACAGGACACTGTGCTGTTCAACGAGACGATCTTTTACAACATCAACTACGGTCGCCAAGATGCGACGGAGCAAGAGGTCATTGACGCGGCGCGTGTGGCTCAGATCCACGACTCGATCCTGAGCTTCCCAGAAGGGTACAACACGCGTGTGGGTGAGCGCGGCCTCAAGCTCTCGGGCGGTGAGAAGCAGCGTGTGGCCATCGCTCGCGCGATGCTTAAGGACGCGCCGATCTTGCTCTTTGATGAAGCCACGAGTGCTCTCGACTCGGAGACCGAGTCGGAGATTGTCAAGGAGTTCAAGGCGATCGGCGCTAACCGCACGGCGATCATCATCGCCCACCGCCTGTCCACGATCCAGGACGCGGACGAGATCTTGGTGTTTGACAATGGCTGCGTCGTGGAGCGTGGCACCCACCGCGAGCTGCTCCGCAACCCACGCGGTAAGTACTTGGAGATGTGGTCCCGTCAGAACCACTTCCCACAGATCGACCACAGTGACCCTTGACGATAGTTCGTACTTACAAGAATAGATACTGTATGTGTATTTCGGGATAGTTGATGTGGTCCACATACCCACTACCTTGGTGAGTGGAATAGCGCGCCTGGAAACGAAGCGGTGTCACGCAGATTGGCAGATTGATCGCTCTGTGTACACGATGAGTACCGCGAGCAGTGGCAGCAGCAGTGGCTCATCCAGCACCAGCGACTCGTCTACTGATGTGGATGACCATTCGGCAATGAGCGTGCCGCCAACGCCCGACCACAGCGTCGGTGATGACGACGCTCACCATGATCGGTCGCTCGGGTCGACGTCGCCACCGCCACCTCCTGGATCACCTCCTCCTCCTCCGTCCTCTCCTCCTCCCCCACCGCCGAGCCCTCCTTCTCAGCCCACTCCTCGAGCCGGAGGCAAGAAACTCAAACCAGTGTCCAGTGACAAGCCAAAGCCAAAGGTGGTCAAGACCAAGTCATCACCAAAGCCAGTTGAGAGCAAGCGCACGGAGAAGGCGACGCCTTCCTCCAGACGGAAACCCGTCCCTGGATCTCCAGCGCTGACTACCTCCAAGCCAGTCAAGAAGAAGAAGACGACTATGCGAGTGAAAGAGGTGACCGCGAAGCTTGTAGATGACGCGGCCAGCCAACGCGACGAAGACGAAGAATTTGTCGAGAATTTCGACGACACGATCGACGCCGACGACTACTCGGGCGAGTCCGATGTATTCGAAGACGATATTGAATCGCTCATGTTCCTCGACCGCAAGCGAGAGGAGATGTATCTGTTTGGGGACAGCACCATCGAGATCCCGGTCACGTCGCTCGAGTACAAGTACCCAGCGTACGTCGCGCAGCTGCCTCGTTATTTTACCAAGCACAGCGTCTTCGGGCAGCACCCGGAGGACTTTCTCGACTCGAACAATCTACTGGTGAGTCGGTCGTGTGCGATGTCTGTCACCGTGATGCACGCGATGCGAAACTGTGTGGATCTATCTGTTTGTTCTACTGTAGTACAACACACAGCTACTGGACGTGCTGGACAAAAAGGCGAATGAGATCGAGCGACGAGAATTGGAACGCGTGCTGCGTGAACGGGCAGAGGCCACGCGGCTGGAAGAACTTCGACGCCAAGAGTGAGTGAACGCCATGCTACATTGTTCTCGTACTGTAGACGATATTGCCACTGATTCTCTCTCTCTGCGCTACTTCACAGGGAAGACGAATTGCAGAAGGCTCAGGTGCCACCACACAAGAAGCAAAAGACCTCGGAGACGACGTTCGTGGTGCCAGTGACGGAGGCAAAGCCACGGACGGCCAAGCCAGCAACCACACCAACACCAACACAGACTCCAACACCGACGCCAGACGTCGAGGCGCAGGCAGCTCCGGTTAAGCCAGTTGCGGCACCACGACGGCCATCCAAGCGTCCTCCTGCTCTTCGTAAACCACCAGCTCCGAAAGCTGCAAAGGCAGAACCATCGAAGGCGGAGACCGTGAAAACAGAGCCACCGACACAAGCACCAGCTCCAGTTGCTGCTGCCTCCATGAAGGAGACGAAGAAGACTCCAGCGCCCAGAAAGAAACCTGCCACCGCGGCAGCGTCTACGCCAGCGAAAAAAGCTGTCAAGGGCAAGGCAAAGGCGACTGCTCCTCCTGCTCCAGTCACCAAAGAGGTGGCCAAACCGGACGAGTCCGCCGACTCGAGTGACAGTAACGACAGCTCCAGCTCCGATAGTGACTCATCCTCATCCTCATCTGGTGCATCCTCCTCTTCATCCTCGTCGTCCTCAAGTAGCTCCTCTGAGGATGAGCGGGACCTAGGATTAGCATGAGCCGTTTATGGTGTTCAAGATCATTTAGTTTTACGGCGACCTGATCACCTTGCTCTCTGCCCACAGCACCGCAGATTTGCGACCGAGCTCGAACAGATCATCGAGCACGTGTGCTTCAGCAGGGAACAACGAGAAGCGTGCGAGGTCCCAGAAACTGATCGGGAAGCGAGGGTCTAACGACGGACTCAGCTCGTAGTCGGGGCGGCGCAGCATGTGCGCGTGCAGCGCACACACGCGCACGTGGTCGGGCAGCTCCGGTACGATCTTGACCAGTCCACCGTCCACATGGAGCTCACCACGGAACGTGGACGTGGCCTGGCGCGACAGATAGAATGGGATAAAGCACGAGGCGATGAGCGCGTCGCACAGGTCCTCCCTCGAGTGGAAGTGGTCGGTGTGGACGATCTGGCGCTTGGGCCACACCTGGTGGGTGGTGATGGTGAGGCGACCGGACTTGTTCAGCGCATCCATGTCCAGCGTGGCGAACCGCTTTGCAAAGACCTCGCGCAGCCCGGGCTCGACGTTGCCCCACGTGCCCAGGTGGCGGCCGGCTGCGGCCATCGCTTTCGCGTCGTCGTGGACCAGCATGAGGTCGATCTCGGCAGCGATCGCGGCCGCGATGATGGCGCCGCCAGAGGCGCCAGCCACGCGGGAGCTGGGCTGCAGAAAGTCGAGCTCCCGAAGCGTGTGGGCCACGCCAACGTGGTAGGGTAAGAGGAACCCGCACCCGCTAAAGCTAAAGTTGTGCGGCTCTACGGTGTTCCCAGTCGCGTCTTTTCGTGCTTTTACAGCGAGCACAAGATTGTCTGCTTCTCGACAAAGCACGCTGCTTGTCGTAAAGCACGCCGACGCAGCCGAGCGTCTGTGATGCGCTGTGCGGAGACGCCTCGTGAGCAGCGAATTCTGCCGCAGCATTCGTTTCGGTTATGTTCTGCGTGTTTGCTTGTCTGTGACAAGGTGTCTCAACGTCACTACCCTTATAATGCCATATTATCCATATTTAGGCTCATTTATTTTCATCTCGTAACCTTTAAAACTTGATATGCATGAAGAGACACACCCACCTCAAATGAAGACGATGATTGTCTGGGTCAAGTATGGCTTCGGTACGCTGCGCGATCGAGCCCGCATTTTCAATGGCCAGAGATCGACTGACGCTGGCATGTTGTTGTAGAGAGCACTCCGCTCAGGATGTACAATACCAACGTTTCGACGGCGATCCTCCTTAGCTTTTTGAAAGCGACCTGCATCAAAGACATTGATGACTACTGCAAGCAAAAGAACATCCAGCTAAGCATCGAGCTCGACGCGATTCGCCGAGCGCAGGTGCATCGAGCGAGTGTAGTAACCACCACATCGTCTCCGCCAGGATCGAGGCCTCCATCCGGGAGTGGCTCTACCACTGGTTCTCTGGACAGTCAGGTACCGCCATCAACACCAAGTACGACGAGACGAGGATCCAGTACTGGGATGGCAAACGATGACCCGGCCAACGATGAAGTCGCTGCGATGAGTACCAGGAAAGAAGAGCTCGAGAAGCAACTCAATAGTGTAAATGCCGCGGCCAAGCTTGTCAAAGGTGAGTGAGTCTGTGCTGTCCACCAGAGTGTTGCTGACTGAACTGTTATGGCGGCAGAGCTCATCGCCGGTGTCGCATGGGTGGATTTGATCGACCAGAATGGCACACGAATGAACCTGGACAGTGCTGGTAACACGCATGTGCACACGATCCTGACCGCGAGGCAAACGTACTCGGCAGTGTCCGTGAGTACGTAGTGAATGCAGCAACTCATACTACGTGTCTGTCCTAACGACTGCTTTGTATCACGCAGCTACGACAGACACAGGCGAGTCAAAAGTGTCGTCGCTCGCGTTCAAACTCGTGCCTTAGCATAATGGATTCGGGACACCAACAACACAGAACGAGTCAAAGAACGATCATGTTGTCTTCTTTCTTCGCGTGCCAAGACGACGTTAAACACAGTGGTTGGGTTCACATGGACGAGTAAACTTGGCCGTGTGCACCTAGAGCGCTGCGTGGGGCTGCCCGTGAGCACTGTCCGCGATTCAGACGGTGACTGGCTTGCCCTTCGCGGCGAACTCGTCGTAGTACTCGACGACCTTGTCCCAGTTGGCCACGTTCCAGAAGGCAGCGATGTACTCAGGGCGGCGGTTCTGGTACTTGAGGTAGTACGCGTGCTCCCACACATCGAGACCGAGAATCGGGATCATCGGGCTCTCCACACCAGGCATCAACGGGTTGTCTGTCCAAGTATCATCAGCCCGCATCATCAGTACACGTGTCTCATCCTTATGAGATGATCATCAGACCCACATACCCTGGTTAGGCGTCGAGGTGACGCCGAGCGAGCCGTCCGACTTGACACCGAGCCAGGCCCAGCCCGAGCCGAAGCGCGTGGACGCGGCGGCGTTGAACTTCTCCTTGAGCTGGTCGAGCGAGCCAAAGTCCTGCTCGATGCGGGCCTTGAGCGCACCGTGCGGCGCCGTGTTGGTGGAGCCAGGCGTGGTCATCCAGGTCCAGAAGAGCGTGTGGTTGTAGTGGCCACCGCCGTTGTTGCGCACTGGCGCCTCGGTCGCGCTCTGCACGACCTCCAAGATCGACTTGCCGCGCAGCTCCGTGCCCTTGTCCTATCATACCATCAATACGGCTACGTCAGCGAGAAGGTAGTTTATTGGTGGACGAAACGAAGGCGAGCGAAGCACGCACCGAGGCGATGAAGTTGTTGATGTTGTTCACGTACGCCTGGTGGTGCTTGGTGTGGTGGATGTTCATGGTGTTGGTGTCCACGAAGGGCTCAAGCGCATTGTACTCGTACGAGAGCTTTGGCAGTTCGAACGTCATGGTGGAGGCTGGTTGCTTGTCGACTCTGTGTGGGGAATTCGAAAGTGATGCCAGCTTGAAGGAGCGGCGGTGGGCCGACGACGGTGATGCAACGCAATCGTCAAGAACAGACAGGGAGAAAGATCGAGGAGCTCCAGTCAAGGTCGGACATCTATTGGTCTACCTCATATCCAATCAGAACGCTTTTTTTTAATCATGGCATCTGATTCGCTAAAAACATTCCACACAGTGTTGGTCGTTTTTCTCCACCATCAATGGTGTGGACCACATGATGCACGCACCAAGACCTTGAAAAGGCATTGAGCGTTTGATTGGCAGCGATGGAGAGTACCCCTGTTGAAGCGACAATGGAGACTGCAGCGACCGCGAACGCTGCGCGGGCGCTCGTCGCTCCCGTGGCTGTGCCAGAGATTGTGGTGCCTGCCGCCGACGAGGCGATGGAGGAAGCTGACGCAATGGAAGACGGTGAGGTCGAGGACGATGAAGAAGAGTCGAATGACGATAGTGAGGAGGAAGAGGACGAAAACGTGGGTGGGGCCACTGCGCCGGCGCCGCCACGAGCTGACGTGTCGCTTGTCGATGCTGACGGCCGCCCTCTCTCTGACTTCGAAGTCGCTGCGCGGTATGCGGCGATCGAGATCCAGTCCATGTCTTCGCAGTTCTCAGCGGCGGTCGTGGATCCAGCCAAGTCCGCCGCCGCGCCGATCTTGCCAGGCTTAGGCAATGGTCTCAGTACTTTTCCAGCGGGTGCAAATGATGATGACGACGATGACGAAGACTCGGACGACGAGCCTGTGGTGCCACCCGCCGAATCATCCGGCAGCGACAATTCGGACGATGAAGACAACGACGGTGACAATGAAGATGACGACCCGCAGAAACTTCGCGCCGAGATCGAAGCTGCGATGGAGAGAGAGGAAAACAAAGCCTCCGGTCCACTAAAGACAGTGAACGAGGTCGCAGCCATGCCCGTGCGTGAGCCCGAAGTGGAACTGACGCCGGACTGCCCGATCGCGCGATGCGGCGTCATCTTGAACTTCAATCGACCAGGGCTTATTGTCACGATCAAATCGAACGCGAATTCCAAGCCGCTTGATGAAGGGAGCGTCCTGTGCTTTGAAGACCGCACGGTACTCGGTTGTGTCGACGAAGTCTTCGGCCCGGTCCTCATGCCCATGTACCTGGTTCGCTTTGAGAAGGAGGACAAGATCCCGGCGCAGACCGACTTGAACAAGGTCGTGTACTACGCGACGCAACACACGACGTACATCATCCCTGAAAATATTCGCGATAAAGGAACCGACGCGTCCAACATCTTTGACGAAGAGACGGACGAACCAGTGTACTCGGACGACGAAGCAGAGGCAGTGGCCAAGCGCCAGAACAAGAAACGCAACCGCGCTGGTGACCCTGGCCAGGCGTCCACGCATCATGGCCAAGGCACTAACGGCTCACGGCCGTTTACCGATTACCAGCCAGGCGGTCCACGAGGTGGAGGAGGTGGCCGTGGACGTGGACGAGGTGGACGTGGTGGTTCACACCAAGGAGACTACCAACAGCAGCACCAGGTGCCGTTCCAAACGCAATCTCACGGAGGGTACACGAGATACACGACTCCAGGATACCAACCACAAGGCCCTGCTCCGTACCCTCCTGCACCATACCCTGCAGGTGGCCAGTACGGTGCTCCGACCCAGTATGCACCACCACCGCCATACGCGCCGGCACCTCCCGTGCCCATGTATGGCCAACCTCAGTACGGTGCGCCACCTCACTATCCGCCTCAGAACCCTCCTGCTCCGTACTACGGCCAGCCACCGCACCAGCATTACGCGCGGCCTCCGATGCAACAGCCTCCAGCACAGTACGGACCGCCGCCGAGCTACTACCAGCAACCTGATCCACACGGATACCCTCATCACAGTCATCACCCGCCACCTCCGCCGCCAGGATATGGGCCACCCAGAGGGCGCCGTTAGATATGCTCACGAAATAGACAGTGCTGCTCACCACTCTGAAGACATATTGACGTTTAGGATGAGGCCACAGTCACGCTGGCAACGTATCCGTTCTTCATGACTTCGAATGTGCAGCCTGGCACTGGGGTATAGCACAGAGTTGGTCCGAAGGGATGCAAGCCCAGTCCGTCATCGTGGACAACTGGACGCTGGTCGGCTTGAATGCCGAACATCTTCTGAATGTCTTTCCACTGTAAAAAAAAAACAATTGATGAAGCTCCGTGAATGAGCAACCGAGCAGCTACTGTAGCGTTTGGTCC